>JAGWCC010000704.1:0-210157 GCA_022651775.1 Drusus annulatus
GGCGTGTGCGTGCGTGGTTGACACGTGTACCGCTGTACCTACACGCTGCCCCAGTGGCGCAACTACACGGCGCAAGACAGAGTCGCTTAGCGCGGGTGGTCGGGGGGCTCGAAATTAAATAAAACCATAAATTAAATATTAAGGACAATATTTAAAAACGTGAGTGGAGGCCAGGTATATTTTTCTGTCACATCTTCTTAAAAAAATTATATTTGCTATTTTTTAATTAACAAGGGTCCCAACCGTCTAGAGCCAGTGAAACCATGACATCGTTAATTGGGGTATGTTGCGAGGCTGAAGATAGTGGAGAGGGGAAGAAGATGGGGATTAGTAAGGTTGAGAAGTACCTGGATATTGAGATCTGGTCATCAAACACGGCTAAAGCCATTTAAAGCAAGGTTTCGATTCTGAATGGTGGTCTTTCATCAGGGCGATACTCAGGATATTTACCACTCTGCAACGTGCCGCAAATACACTACATATTACTTTACTTTAGCTTAATGTGTTATGACATATATTAATTAAATGAAATTTATTAGCGCATGCCGGGTTTGAACCCTTAACCTCTGAATTCATAGTCGAGCGTCTTACCACTCGACCACGGAGGCCGTTCATTACATTAAGGGTGACAGTGACTTCAAATAGTTGCCAGATGGTTAGGACACTCGACTAGCAGTCAGACGGACCAATTTTTAAGATGAGATGGTGAGAGTTGGATTTCGATAAAAAAAATTAACTAAGGTAACTCAATGCTCTCACTGAGTTACCTGAAGCAACGAAAAGCTAAAAAAGTCCCAAACGTGTTTCGTTTGAGTCAAGCCTCCTCCCAAATGTTAAATATATTTTAGATTAGAACGATTTAGAACGAGAGCCAGAGCATTCGACGCAGAAAAAAAACTAATCGAAAATGCATATTTAACTGTTTTTTACCAAAGTGTCGCCCAAGCCTGTTTGCCTTTCTAGCGATGGTATAATACCCATTTTTAAATTTATTTTAGAGATGATTTTTTTTTGCCAGGGGGCTTACATTTTGTAGTTCCGCCACTGCTCCACACTCTACAGGCCATAAACCCTGTGAATGTACCCTACAGTGTTCCCGGTACCCAGTACAGCTAGCAGTGAAAGCCTGGGAGGAAATCGACTTGCCAATCCTTGTAATAATACATAAAGTTACTGTGGCGACAGGTGGACACCTGCTGGGGGCTCGCATTGGCGTTCCAGTTCGCCGCGATAAATAAATAATTATTACTTTTGCTATTTTTATTATGCTAGTCAGTATTGGAAAAACTTGGAAGTAGAGCATTGCTTCATAAATATGTATTTACTCGACAGGTTAGTAGCTGAGTGGACAAGCGAGTCGGATTCCAACACAGGCGTCGTGGGTTCAATTGCTCTGCTTGGTAAGTCCTCCAACATTATACAAGAAACATTTTCTGCTTAATATAATGGCAGTAGGAGTTTTTCAAATATTGTCAGGTTTTTCGTAGCCCAGGAATGTTTGTCTTTCTTTTAAATAATAATACAAATGAAACTTATTGATTCTTATGAGATACCAACCAATTTTTAAATTTTAAAATATAACATAAAGTAGGTTATCCTTTCTGTACCTAAAATTTTAAATCAAACGTTCGATCCAAAGGGGGTGACGTAGTAACCTTAGTTGATATTGCTTATGAAAGCAACTTTTTGACCAGTTAGTAGCTGAGTTGACAAATGCGTCGGATGGGGCGTCATGGGTTCAATTTCTCTACTTGGCTAAGTCCTTTATCGTTGGACAAGCAACATTTTCCGCTTATTATGATGGTAGTAGGATTTTTTCTTATACTGTCAAGTTATTCATGGCCTTGGAATGGGTTTTTTCAAGGGTTTTTATGACATAATCTCAGGTAATTTGTTTTTGATAATACTAAATATGTCAGTATTTCTTATCTAAGATATCGTAGTAGACTCTCATTTAGGGTAACATTAGAACTCTCTTCGGAACGGTAGTGTTCAACAGCATGTTTTTGTAATATTTTATTCATTTCAAGTTGTTGTTTGTTATGTATTTTAGATTAAGATTTATTTGTATACTGTGTGCCCTGATGATAACACAGATTGCGTTGAAACTAGGTTGGCGTATGCAAAGAATAATATGATTGTTATCAATAAAAAAAACATGAAATATGATGTTCACAAAGTAATCGTTTCTTTGATATGACAGTTTACTTACAAACGTAAAGTACCATAAAGACGTATGTATTAAAAGCAATTGTTTTTTCTTTTAGATGTGTATTAAAAAAATCAAGTTACGCGTTTTTAATTTTTTCTCAGTGAGTCTTTGTTTAAAAATGCATTTTAAAGGGTCATAAAAATAAACTTATAAGCGGTGCAACGCAAGATAGACCGATGCTAGTAATCATAGAGTAATAAAAGTTCATATTGTCAGCTAGAAGGGCATAATATGACATGTTGAACAAAAGGAATATGGGAACCATTGGAAGTACCTGGATGTGTAGATTTTATATTTTCTAAGATAATTTGGACAATACTGAGAGTACCTACCTACAAAGGGTTTACTGTAAACATTTTTTGATTTTGCCACTATTTTATTTTATTAACAAATACAAAAATGGTTCTCTAATTTGTTCGCTAAACAGTACGCTTTGGGCAATTTTCCACTAAAAGTGGAATAAAGTATATCCTGAATATATATTTTTTAAATATTTTATCACGCGCCACCCTCCCCAATAAAGTACGCACTCGGTAGCGAAAAACCCTTTTGGAAACATTTTCTAAGGTTCTCTTTGTCGTTGACATTAGACGACTGCCGATGACAGGTTGTAATGTCAACAATAGAGCGGATCCGTGTTGCCGCCGTCGATCCATTCATCTGATTGGCTTCCGTCGCCGCCGAAGCTCGCGACCGCCCCGGCGCTAGGGCGGGGGCGAGGGCGGGGGCGGGAGAGGGCGCTAGGGCGGCTAGGGTCAGCAGTAGGGCTAGGTATGATTCCGCCAACAAGTACTTAAAGATACGATCCTAATAACGTCTGTCCGATCCATTCAGCTAAAAGACTCTGTTTGATTTTTGCTAAGGGTAAATGTAAAATCTTTTTACGTTATACCTACGGTGCAAATTTATTTATGCAACGATACACATATTACCCTTGTGGGATATAATATTATTCAGAATCAAGGAAAATTACATATTTGATAATTGTTAAATAAAACAATAAACTTTGTAAAACACCACTTTATTTGAGTTAAACGCCAACCAGGTTTTGCTTCTCAAGCTTCGTCAGGGCTTTTAAAACAACTAAATAACATTACATACAGACAAATATACATAGGACAGTGATGAAATAAATTAGATATAGTAGAGGGAGACAGATTTATATATAAAGAGATACATATAAGACAGTAATGAATGGCAGAGAATGTTTTACAAAGTTTATTGTTTTATTTAATATACAATGTCACACCCCCAAGTGTTTGCTTCCTTCGAAAAAATATTTGATAATTACTTAATGTGTACATTTTATGTTTTTATCCTTCCAAACACAAGTTAATTATGAATTTACTGAATCCCTTTACCGAGGAAACAAAAGATCGATCTAGCCCATCCCTACGAATCTTCCCGCCGCACTTGTCCTAAAAGCTTAGGCTCGTTGAGACCCCGTGACAGCCGCAAAAAGAAAAGCCCGAATCAATGGGAGTTTTTTCATCCCCGGCAGAAGGTTCTGGGGTCCTCAAAGGCGCGGGCAAATTGGCTGTTATGGGTCTCCGCAAGTACAAAAAGCTTTTCATTCCGACACCTGATTGGGAAGGCTGCAGTAGACGGCTTTACGACCCCCCGCCTATCAATATTGCATAATAGACAAATAAACTACAATCTATGAGTGGGGGCGTCTCTTTTACTAGCACTATTGTCTATTGTCGTGTTTTTAGATGACTTCAACAACCTCTCAAGTTTATTTTCACGCTTCTCGTGGAATTATTTTATTTTATTTTATTAACGCCTTAAAGGCTTTTACATAAAATACATTTTAGTTTAATAAAGCAGTACAATAAATGGGTAGAACATAACATTAAAGCAAGAGTTTTTAAAAAAAGTTAGTATGTAAAACGCAAGTATATAAATAAAGCATAGGTTTTACAATTAGTTATGTTATCATAGTATATTTCACAAAAGAGTGTAATACGTATATAATACATACATCGATATATCATAGATCCAATGCAATAATGTATATTTCTAACTAAAAACATTTCATAATGTAAATGCACTTAAAAATTCCAAACAATCAATAGGTAATAACAATAAATGTAAGTTATTACCCAAGTGCATAGCACTTGAAAATTCCTTGATACCGAGAAATTATATAATAATAGAAGTTATCTACTCTAACAGTGCAGAATGAATAGAATCATAAAACTAATTTTACTATAATGCTGGGAGTAACCCAATAATTAGAAAATTATGTTGTACATCTGGACATCACAATTAAGATGGGAAAATCTAAAGTAAACTCATCAACAATCAGTATTCACCAACCTTTCATTATAGAAATACATTGTCAATTCATATTTATAGAAATGCAACTGTAACCCATCTTAAATATTAAATAAAATAAATAAATATTCCAGATAGATATATAATAATAATACCAATAAATTAAAAGTAGCTTTTACCCTGTAACTATTAAAATCATGCAACAATACTGATGAATATAATTAAAGTAAAATCATTGTTTACTACCCCTGACATCCCCAAAAATAGTATATAAGCCGTAGGTTAACAACAACTTGTACTAGTCTGAAGATGGCCGTCATAGGCTGAAACCGGTCCAGTCAAAAAATAAAAGTGGAATAAAGTTAAAAATTTGTTTTATTAAATTATTAACAAAACTTTATAGTTCTTTTGCTATTATTAATCTCGCCTTTATCTCTTCTCTATATCACGGTCTTAAAACGTATGTTTGTGATGCAATTTTTTTTTGGTAAAACAGTTGTACGAAACAAATAAATTACACACCTATTCTTAGAGTTTGTTTTGTTTTTTCGTTTAATGAAAATAGCTCGTTTATAGCAAAATAAAGTATATATTTTAATGCACCACTTTAAATCCAAAATTCAGCTTCATATATTCTGTAATTCGCTTACAAATTATATAAAACACATACCTAAACGATATAGATATTCTTATTCCATATTTGGTGAAATCAGCTGCTCCCAACCGTCTGGAACTAGTGAGATTATAGCATCCCGAATAGGGGTATGTTGTGAGGCTGAAGGTAGTGGGGAGGAGTAGGAGATGAGAAGAGGAAAGTTTGGAAAATAATAATTGTTTTTATTTATTATGGAAACAATATAATACTCAATAGAAAAACACACCTCATCATCATAATAAACCCGTGGCATTACATCCCAGCGTGGGATTTCACCTCCCCCACGATACTGTCCACTCTGCGGTCTCTCACCATTCGTCTCCAGTCCTCCCTTCTTCCGTGCCGCCCCAATCCCCTCCTCGCTTTGCCTCACGGTCACTTCCACGAGGACCCAGTCAATCATAACTGTCGGTGTCCTGTCGCCTGGAATCCTTTTAACATTAATATCATTTCATATTTTTCCCGATAAGTGCACTTATCCTAGCTAACTAACTAACCATCACGCCGTTTCTCCGCAGGGGCAGGCAGAGAGAACGGACTGCCATACAATTCTGTCTTGGCACACACTCCTCGCTTCATTTACATTCATACACCGTCTCATATAAACTCTTCTGTAATTCTGACTCAAGTATTTGATCGTGCCATGTCTTCCTCGGGCGTCCCCGACTTCTTCCATTCACTGTCGCGTCATACCTTCTTTTCACACTTCGTTCTTCGTTCATTCGCTCTACATGCCCAAACCATCTAAACGTCCTTTTCTTAATCCTATTCATCACGCTTACATTAGCCTTGCATTCTTTCCGGATATATGTACATTCTTAACACGATTGTACATGGTTTTACCGTACAAATACCTCAGAAATCTCATTTCTTCAGTCTGCTTTCATCCTTTCTCTACCAGTTCCATGCTTCACTGCCATAGATCAGGGTTGGTATAAGCACTTCATTGTGGCCTGCTAGCTTTTCTTCTTTGGACATTTTTTTTATTAGCGCCAACAGCGTTAAGTCCTGCATTAATGGAGTTTTCTGCATTCACCCTCCTTTCGATATCCTTATCAGCATTTCCGTTTCTCGTAAACATACTTCCTAAATACACAAACTCACCACCATGTACCCCCATCTTAATTTTTGTAATTGGAGATTCAAACCAAAACTAAAACACCAACTTTTTTTTGGATGGTGTAGAAATAAGGAATTAATTTGTATTTGATTTCCTTTTTTTTTATCTCTACAACAGTCTAAAATGTTAAATTAAAATTATTCAATTATAAAGCTGAATCACATTTTTTATTCCGAAAATTTACATCGCATAAACAGTAAAATTATAAATTTTGTCTACTTTAGCACGAGCGATATTAACGCTTTAATGTATATGAAGAAATAAAAAAAAATCATGACTCTCCTAACGTGTCCGCGGGTGATATATCCAGCTAACGGACTGACGTGGCATATAGCCTTTAGCCTGTAGCCTGTTTGTTCTATAGCCTACCTTCGTGGCGGCCACACATAATAAATAACACTTAATACGTTTTTATTACACTCGACAGCAATGCCAAAACGTTTTGTCGGGGAAAATGCGGACAAACAGTGTGTGCTTACAACGCTTTGAATTCAGAGCCTAAGACCCTGGGATAAAATATACTAGACAAACTAATTTGCTCTGTGCTGAAAATATATTATATCTAATAACAAAATGGAACTTTATTCCAATTGATAATATTCGTATTTCAACGGGCATCTACTCGCAAACCCACTTGACCACTTGGAAACCTAAAGGAAAATGCAAAACAATTTTATTCAATTATTTATTTTATTCCATACACCCGAGTGGGCTTTTACATTGAAAAGGTGAAAATTATTTGCACAAACCAAATAAAGAATATTTATAAAGTAGTAAGGAATAGTGTTTGATTACATTAAATTAATATTAATTAAAAAAATATGATGTTATAGCCTTTTTGCATATACATTCTGTGCAGTTGAATACATAAGCCACCTCTACGTATGTATTACTAACTAAATGCAATCTAGGTACAAGTGAGTATCTGAAAGACTCGGTCCTGATATTATTGTTACAGCCTTAGAGTATATAGAGTGGTATCTATCCAAGGCAATGTAGTCAGTTTTTAATGAGTTTTACCGGACTCGGCAGACCTGGGCGTGGCTAAGACTAAGGCTAGGGTATTTATGCATCCATTCATATCACATATTGACATGATGTTTTGGTTTATTCGTATAACCACTTTTTCACAGTATTGTTATCAACAATAATATAATATATAATCTAAAAAACCGTTCAGTTGTGTCAAGTTTAGTGGCATAATAAAACATGTGGGCGGAGTCCCGCAGTGACCCAGGAGCTTAGGATCATCGCGACAGTACATAGAAGCGGTGTATTGTATTTGTTTTCTCTTTCTCTCTCATGGGGTACAACTTAAAAATCCGGAGAAAGTGATTTATCACAAGTTTGTATAGGTTGGGTAAAAATAATTAGCTCTCTCTCCATACATTGTTACTCCAAGGTTACAGCTAAATATAATTTTGGATCGAGGAGGTCTCATTAGTATGTGCAAGGAAATAAGGTTCAGTAAATCAGGACTGTCTATAATACCATCGAAAATTTTATAAATCAAATTGAAGTCAAAAATAATTCTTCGATCTGAAAGTTTTGATAAATTTAATTATTAATGTACTCGTATGTGAAAACTTGAATTTTTTTTATCATACTGTCCAATCCGCATATTGTTTGGTTATTGCTGCTGCCACAAAGACCAATCTAGCATATTTTACATCATTGGCAAAAGAGTGTTTAGAAATTTTACAATTTTGAAATACTATCGTGTTTTGTTTCCCAGTTTACCATTATCAACCATTTTTAAAAGATTCAAATGAGTCTAGTTAATTGCGTTATTTTATCTGCTTGTAAAAATTAAGTAGGAAGGGCCAAACACCCATCTTAGAAGAGGAAACAGTTAAAAGAAAAAACTTTTCACCTTTGTGAAAGTGATAAAAAAGGCGATTATTATTATTATCTAAACTTGGGAAACAAAAAAATCTTTGGTCGTTAAAGTGTTAAGTTATCACAGATACTTTTTTTTTACAAAGACCTAATTTTGACACTTTGTTTATCTCAAATTCAACAAACTTTTTTTTCTAACCGGCTTTTTTTATCCAGCTTTGGGAATGATATATTTTACTATTTGAAATATGTTTCATATTCCCTTAAGTATTTCACTCCATAGAAATTTTTGTTTTGTTCGGTAGATTTGAAACAAAATATTCGAATATTTTTCATTTATGGTTTATGTGCTCAATTTGTAGAATTCCATTAAAAAGAAATTATAATTCAATTTAATTTAATTTAAAAGTATTATTTAGTTCTGCTATTTTAGTTTTCATAATGATTTGATGATGGCATTAAACGCCTTAACAGCTATCACTAAAAATTGTAGAATTAAATGATGATGTTAAATTTAATTTAGTTGAATTATTTTTTAAAAAAATCAGAAACAAATTAACGATATTTATGGCATCTTTTTTTATAGATTATGGCTTTGATAATTAGTTTAATTTTTCTAAACACTCTATATCGTGACGGAAATGACCTTGTGAGCTAGAAATATTTGCTTTGACGTAGAAACTCCGGATGGTCTAAGTCTGTGCAAATATCAGTTTCCCTAAAGTTCTCAGTTTCTAAAGGGACTCAAATAGATCTCCCGCCTTATACTTAATATTGTGTGCGTGTGTTAATTAAAAGAGATTAATGTTTTTCTGAAGCTGTACTTATACGTGTTTCTGAAAAGGTTTTTAATATTATTACGTTGCGTAGGTAAGTAATTTTTTTAAAGAACGAGGATGAAATTTGCTTTTTTAACTCAGATCTTTTTACATTAGTTATATTTTTATCATGCAAGGAGCATTATCTCATGTAATCATTTTCGGTATATTCTTGGGTCCTTGAAAATCCACTTCCAAACCGTCTAATCTCTCGGGTCTATTACGATAAATTTATTTCTGAAAATGTCTCTCCAACTGCTCTAGATTTGTGAGGTGAACTAAAAATAATGAATTATTGATCCCGTCTGTGTTTTAATACGAAATCTCTTGAGGTTTCTGGCGAAGGTCAACATATTGAATCGAAACTTATTTATGTGTCTCGCCTCCTAGCTGGACCATTGCACAAAATAAAATCAGACCCTTCAAACCCAGAGGGAATTTCGAATTACTATTTTTCAAAGCGCACTTAATATGAAATTGAAAGAATTCAATCGGGACTTGGATTTATTTTGTCTTTTAAAAGTACCATTTCACGATTCGATAACGAATGCTTTTTTACTGATTATATTAGAAACTGCGAAAAAATCGTTCCTATATGTTATTCAACGTTGCAACTGCCTGGAGCCGGTGGACTTATGACATTCCCTTAAATGGAGCTAGGAAAAAAAGAAGAGTTAAAAAGAACATGGACATTAGGTCACTATACATAGCTATAACCATTTCAAGCAACCCAACTTTATAATTTTTAATTTTGATCTCTCGCCAGGGCTACAGTGAGAATATCTCCCAGCCTGGTATGATAACTAGCCCGTCAATCTGGTGAGAAAATAAACAATATATTTCTTGCAAATTCGGGTGGTAAAAATACATCAATTTAAAAAAATCACTATTCCTTTAAAATAATCTGAAAAAACTGTTTTAATTATTTCAGTTAAGTTCAATATTCCCGTCAAAGCTAAACGTATTGTGACTTGGAATGAATATTTTTTTACTGTTAAATAAAACAACAAACTTTGTAAAACACCACTTTATTTTAGCTAACCGCTAACTAGGGTTTGCTTTTCTCAAGCTTTGTCAGGGTTTTTTGACAACCTGGTTGGCGGTCAACTCAAATTAACTCAAATAAGGTGGTGTTTTACAAAGTTTATTGTTTTATTTTATATACAATATCACACCCCCAAGTTTTTGCTTCCATCGAAAAAAATTTTTTTTTATTAACAACTAAAACTTATGCAACGAACTCGAAAATTAAAAAAAAAAAAAGGATTGTCGTTTCATTTCAAGTTTTTAACATTTCTGTTTTTTTTTAATTTTTTTATATTGAATATTGCACAAGAGTCCCAACTGCTCCCAACCGTCAGTGAGACTATAGCATCCCATCCCATATGGGTATGTTGTGAGGCTGAAGGAAGTAAGGAGGGGAAGAAGATGGGTAAGAGGAAGGTTGGGAAGTATCTAGCTATTCAGATCTGGTCACCAAACACGGCTAAAGCTATTTCAAGCAACGTTTTAATTCTTAATGGCAGTCTTTCACCAGGGCGATATTTAGAGTATCTACCACTCTGGAACGTACCGCAAACATACTTTTTTATTATTTTACATGAATTAAATGTGTTATGACACATTTTAATTAAATAAAAGTTATTGGCGTACGCCGGGTTTGAACCCGTGACCTCTGGATTCGCAGTCGAGCATCTTACCATCAGATCACGGAGGCCGTCCTAACATCAATCAAACAGATAGATAATCTGTTGCGGAGTTTTCTGATAAACGTAAAGTAACTTTCTACTTTACCTAATTTTTAATACAAATTATGAAATAAGACGAACCCGGCGTGGCTGGTGATTTTTTCTTTACCCAGTACGATCACTGCCTTGTAAGCCGTGGTATTGTTTCTTGGCGGGATAATGAGAGTCTGTATCGGGAAGGGTGGGAAGGGAGAGGTGGGAGGTGGGAGGCTGGGGCAGTACCAGTAGCAACAGGAAGCAACCCTAATGTAATTCAGAGGATCGATCAGGAGGCCACGGGCAATTAATCTTACCACTGAGGCGAGTTACAGCGGCCATTAGCCGCCAATCTACTGTGATGCGTTCTGGCAGCAGATAACTAGTATTAATACCTTCAAAGGATCAAAAGGTACTCTCGCAGTTGAACGTATACAGGTTTTTTTCCGACAACGGTGTTTTTAAAAACACTTTTTTTTTTGTAAGAAGCAGAGGTAAGAGAGCACCATTGGGATAATATAATGCAATAATAAATAAATATTATACAGTCAGACTTAGCGAGAAAACATAACGATACACAACGATAAACAACGATAAATCTTTTGATAATTTTACTGTTGTCGTTCTTTTATCTGGAAGTGTACATTTATTCTACGGTTATTTATTCGGATTTGATAAGAACCCTTAATGTCTTTCTTTGGTTTGTTTAAGGCCATTATCAAACTGTGGTTAGGCCACATGGAAACGACATATTCACATATTATTTTGGTTTCTTGTTCATTAATAATTACAGTAAAAACCCAATTATCTTGAATTGTTCTGTAAGGTACTTGACTTTAAAATCTGATTTAACGGCATTGTTTTTCTTAATTGTTGAATAAAGTGATTTTCCATTAGTTTTCCCCCCCGTTTATGGAATGAATTTTGTAAATCTATTTGTTAAATACATTGATAAATGTTATATTTGCATCATGTTTAATTTTAATCGCTCAATTAAATTGAATCTAAAACCTTTACTTTTCATGTGTAAAAGCGTTGAATCGTTATTAACTTGGAGTAACAATATATGGAGAGAGAGCTAATTATTTTTATTTAACCTATGCAAACTTGAGATAAATTACTTTCTCTGGGTTTTTACGTTGTACACCATGAGACAGAAAGAGACAACAAATTTCCCAAATTATCACACCGCTTTAAAGTATTGTAAGAGTGTTCTTCGTGTCTCGCGTCTCCGTAGACTTCGCCCACACGTTTTAATATGCAACATAAATGGACATAACACAACGGTTTTTTTAGGTTGTGTACTATATTTTTAATCATTACAATACTGTGAAAAAGTGGTTATACGAATAAATAAAAACACTATGTTGACATGTGCTATGAATGGATGTATAAATACCCTAGCCCTAGTCTTACCCACGCCCAGGTCTAGCTGAGTCCGGCAAAGCTCATCGAAACCGACTACAGCAGCGCTCTCTATTTTATATTATTGATCTGAGGTTATTAGCAAGTGGGACGTGGTTTTTGTCTAAGAGATGGGCTGCAAATTTAAACTCTACATTCTTATTTTTACAGCAACGCATATGTTCTTTGAGTCTAGTTGAAAAGACCCTTCCAGTCTGTCCAACCCGACGTGCGCAAATAAATTTTATTTAATTAATATGTGTCATAATACATCTAATCGATATAAAATAAAATATAGTATATTTGCGACACGTTCCAGAATGGTAAATACTATATATATATATATACTAGGTAAGTGTCGCCCTGGTGAAAGAACACTATTCAGAATTGAAACGTTGCTTGAAATGGCTTTAGTCGTGTTTGGTGACCAGATCTGAACAGCCAGGTACTTTCCAACCTTCCCCTTCCTCATCTCCTTCCTCTCCCCACTACATTCAGCCTCACAACATACCTATTATGGGATGCCATAGTATTACTGGCTCCAGACGGTTGGGAGCATTTGAGACTCTTGTGCGGCATTCACGTAAAAACAAAAAAAAATGTTTTGTCGGTAAATGTTTGTTTTCCATATAGAATATAACACTCATATTCGTGATGCAATAATTTCCAAAAGAAAATTTTAACGATTTTTACATGTGAACACAATAACAATCAAGACTTATCGCTTACAGTATAAAAATAGCATTATCTCAAGAAGGCATACCTAGAAGTAGAGATCGAATTAGACACCTCGAGGAACAGAGAGCAGGGCACACCGGAAACACCAATCGCGTTATTCGCCGGCGGAGAACAAATGGCCCGCCCGTAATGGAGTGTCTCGGAAGAAAAAAGGAATCTCGGATTAAGCTCATTTGCCGGGGTGCTGATAGCGTCGATGTATCTCGCCTCGCAGCGGATCAGCCATTACTTGTAGTTTAAAGTCAACGGGAACTAATAACGTGTCGATGTTGATTATGTCAATACGGTGAACGACCTCACGATCAGTACCAACAAACATTTATTTATTTATTTATAAATTAACGGACTAAAGTCCGATTACAAAAAAAATATTTACATAGCCTTTTCAAAAGAAAATGTGAATTTTGAATTTTCGCGGGCTGTGAACATTCAATTATCGTTTTACTTTTTTGTTATGTTGGTACATATGTTTATCATAGGTTAGCATTATCAGCCATTTTGGATTAGTGGTTTGTTTTTGACAACTGGAAAGGTAAGTCATGTTTTTGTGTGTTCTTCGATTTTTTTACGTTTGAAAAAAATGGATCAAAGAATAAAATTCATGATTTGTTTTTCCACAACTCCCGGACGCTCATCGTCATTAACATCTTCTCGGCCTTCTGTAAAGCGCTTGTACCACTTATAAACACTTTTTTGAGACAAAGTAGACTCGCCAAATGCCACAGTCAACATTTTAAGTGCGTTAGAGCACATTATTCCATTTTTAACGCAAAAATTTATACATATTCTTTGATCCATTTTTTTCAAAAGTAAAAAATCGAAGAACACACAAAAACGTGACTAACCTTTCCGTTTGTCAAAAACAAATCACTAATCCAAAATGGCTGATAATGCTAATATATGATAAACATATGTTTATCAACAACAAAAAATATATCGATAATCGAATGTACACAGCCCGCAAAAATTCAAAATTCACTTTTCTTTCGAACAGGCCTCGTATAAACACGAAATGGGAAAAAAAGAGCAACAGAGTATGGGATAAAATCTTTGAAATACATTGCCTGTACATTATATAACTCGCTTCCAGAAAAATATAAAAATAGTTAACTTAATAAAAAAAATCCAAAATAATGCTTTAAAAGAATATTTTTTTAATTCGTTTAAAGATGAAAATACCTAATTTCGAAATCAGTTTTTTTTTCTCGGTAGCGTAAAAACATCCTCATTTTCTGCACAAGAGGATTTAATTTTTTCTTCTTTATTTCTATTTATAATTTTGTATCTTATATTAATACTAAGTACCTAATTATTTTTTTACACTCTATTTCTTATTATGTTATTTTGTATCATATTGTTTGATTTATGTTAGTTTGATCTCTGTATTCTATTGTAACTTATGTATTTCTTTAATTAATAAATGAAACGATGACGAAAATAGGATAAAATAAACATAAAAGAGAACATTAAAGCCGTGGTGTAGTCAAAGTTTTGGTAGAGTCGTAAAGAATGACAAAAATCATTTAGACTGCTACCAAAAATTTCAAGACCATGGCTTGAGTTAACAAGTCTCGACATTCTGGACATTGGAGAATGATACCCATAATTAGTATAGTGATGATTGAGGAACAGCAATTCGTTGTTTCTGAGTCTACGGCAAGGAATGTTGAACTGGATGTTGAAGTTGCAACAGAGAAGGTGAGTCTATAAAACAATTAATCATTTTGTAAATGCAAATTAAATCAAAGTCTTTCCTGCGCTTTTCTAATGAAGACTGTTCAATGACAATAATTGTTCAATTTCATTAAATGAATAATCGCCTCTTTCTCGCCCTAATCTCCACGCAATTCCACGTAAGAAGCAATATTATGATTGTATTTGAGGTTAAAAGAAGAACAATTGTTACACTGATAACTTGTTCAGGAAACTCCATAAATGGAAGACTGAATGCTGTTGGCGCAAATAAGAAATTGTCCAAAGAAGCGAAGCCAGCAGTCCACAATGGAGTGCTTATATCAACCCTGATCTATGGCAGTAAGGCACGGAACTGGCAAAGGAAGGATGAAAGTAGACTGAATGCTGTGGAAATGAAATCCTTAAGACGTATGTGCGGTAAAACCATGTATGACCGTATTAAAAATATGAATATCCGGAAAGAATGTAAGGCTGATATAAGCGTAATTAATAGGATCAAGAAAAAGATGTTTAGATAGTTTGGGCATGTAAAGCGAATGAACGAAGAAAAGAGTGTGAAAACAATATATAATACAAAAGTGAATGGAAGAAGAAGTCGAGGACGCCCAAGGAAGATATGGAACGATCAAGTAAATCAAATACTTGAATCGGGTCATGTGAAGAGTCAGAATAACAGAAGAGTATATATGAGACGATGTATAAATGTGAACGAAGCAAGGAGTGTGTGCCAAGACAGAGTTTTATGGCGGTCTGTCCTCTCCGCCTATCCCTGCGGGGAAACGGCGCGGTGGTTAGTTAGTTAGATAGTTATAATTTGTTTTTAAAATGATTAGGTGATAAATAAATGACAAGTTTAAAAATTCCTGACTCATCATTTCGAAATGTGACTCTTATGGTTTTCCAGAAAATTGTTTTTTTTAATATGACTAACGTAAAAAATAACGTATAAAAATAACGCTTAGTAAAAGTCAAACAAGAGAGATCATCGAGTTTTTTTTATAAAAATAACGGGTTTCAAGTTATGAAGCTCTGAATTTATAAAGCACCATTAAAAATCTCTGAAATTAAATATCTTTTTTTTTTTACCATTAACATGTTTAAAGTACTTTTTGTGTTTTCGCCTAAGACTTCATATTGTTTCAAAATGTCTAAGCTATCAGACGAGGTAAGAATAGAACGTATTGATTTTTTTATGTCAATACCGCACGAGAGTTCTAACTGCCTGGAGCCAGTGGGACTATGGCGTCCCCAATCGGGATATGTTGTGAGACTGAAAGGCGTAGGTAGGTAGGGAGATGAAAAAGAGGAAGGTTAAAAAATACCTGCCTATTCAGACCTGGTCACCAAACACGACTAAAGCCGTTTCATTTTTAATGGTTGTCTCTCACCAAGGTGATAATTAGCGTATACTCTAAATTAATATATTTTTTGTTAAAGTAATTTGATGCACTTTCCTAATAATGACAATAATAGTAACTTTAACCCTTATCTTGGCAAGGTAAAAAAAAAATATATATGTTTATAGATAAGACAATAAGCTACATAATTGACCTAACTATAACATAACTGACCATAGACATCGGCAATTGACAGGACAATAAAGAAGAGATTTTCTAAACTGTTGTTATTACTAAAAATGTTAAAATATTTGGTAAAAAAATAAAAAAGATAACAAAGTTGGTTTAACATATATGTTACACAGTCAAGATAAGGGTTAATTTGTATTACTTGTTTCTACTAAATAATTCTGTTTTTACATAGAGTGGTAGATACTTTAAGTATCGCCCTGGTGAAAGACTACCATTCAGAATTGAAACGTTGCTTGAAATGGCTTTAGCCGTGTTTGGTGACCAGATCTGAATAGCCAGGTATTTCCTTACCTTCCTCTTCCCAATCTCCTTCCCCTCCCCAGTACCTTCAGCCTCACAACATACCCTATTTTGGGGATGCCATAGTCTCACTGGCTCTAGACGGTTGAGAGCAGTTAAGACTCTTGTGCGGTATTCATATAAAAAAATTAACCTTTTATAATATTT
Source organism: Drusus annulatus (assembly GCA_022651775.1). NCBI lineage: Eukaryota > Metazoa > Arthropoda > Insecta > Trichoptera > Limnephilidae > Drusus > Drusus annulatus. Next base: position 16,522 of record JAGWCC010000704.1, read on the forward strand.
TCCTGCGTTATGTATACATTTGATTAAGTTTAATGTTTGCTAGGCGACCAATACTTCAAAGTTTCACCTGAGAAGTCTTAATAGATTGTTTTCTTAATTTAGGACTTTTCTGGATTTATCGCTATGGCACAGAATGAAAACATGATATGTCTGCCCTTATTTTCAAACTCAAACCACACTGCCTTGTAACCTGAGCTATGAAAAACGCATTGTAAACTAGTTGGTGAGAAAAAATGTCAATCTAACTGATGATTCTGTTACTGGTTTCAAAATAAAAATCTCAAGCGATTCTCCGGGAAAACTACTTGGAAGTTTTTAGTCGAAGTTAGAGCGGCCACATGGCAACTTTCTCCCGGTGAAAAACAAGGTAGCGATTCTTAGGTTGAAAATAAAGAAGAGCCTCCCCTTACTAGTTTTATAACAGCGCTAATGCGCTCACGTGTCGTGCGAGGGGGTCGAACGACCGAACAATTGCACTCACACTCACCACCCTCCGACTGTATCTATACAACACGGCGAAAGATGGAATACAATGAAGAGATGAACAGATAGAAGCGCTTTCTGGGCGTGTCCGTGTGTCTTGAATTTGATCAACTATTGATCAACATTTTCAAATATTTGAATATATTTATTTCTTGAGCAGATAAACTTTTTTTTTCAAATTATTATTGTACAACAGATATTAAATTCGATTACAGTACAATGGAGAACAACAAAAATGTTTTTTTTAAACTAAACTTTTTAAAATTATAAAATTAATAAGTTTTTTGAATCTAGGTAAATTTTCTGTAAATATATCTAAATATATACATGATTTATTTAATAGAATTAAACCTCGTGTCATTGTATGCTCTGCCAAAACATTTGTCCAACCTATAAAAATAAAAAATAAAAATCATAATTATAAGTTGAAGTTAATAAGTGTGTCTATCTGATGGGACCTGCCAGGTGAGTATGTTCCTGTATATTTTCTTATTTTAACTAGGAATTGATAAATAAGATCTGTACAGCGCCCTTGAGGTGATTTTTCACAAAAACAGCGCTATACAAATCGTCCAAATATTATTATTATTATTATAGGGTATGCTAAACATGGCATGATTTCTGCTGCGGTAGTATTTCTCAGGCATGAATAAGCAGTAGCATGCCAAGAGGTATGGACAGTCAATCAAGTGGTTTACAATCTTAAAGCCTATTTCCATGAGACGAGCATTGCGCCTAGTCTCTAAGCTTTGATAATTTGTCTCCTCGAGTAGTTCTATGTGATGCATAAATCTAGGGTATGTTTCGTGCGATCGCATGTACACATACCTGAAGTTTTATTTTTTTAATCTGTTCTAACATATTTATATATTTGGTCTGATGCCTCTGGCCTCTCTGGGCTCTGAGAGTTGAGAGGTCTTATGTGATTATATATTTTAGTTTTCTTTTAAATCGATGCAGATCACACTTCTAGGAATCACCTGTTTGGTAGTGGAGTACTAGTCTAGTCCAGTAGAATAAAATAACGGAACCACCCCCACAATCTGCAATTGAATTGGGAGAACAACTTGCAAGGAACTTAAATTGCCAATTTTCTTACATTTTTCCATATAACCTTGTCTGTATTTTTGTATTTTATTCGAGTCAGGTAACAGTGATCGAAAACTAGAGAAAATGAACATTTTATTTCATTACTTTACTTGAAATAAAATTATGTTGGATCAAGAAAGGGACGCTTAGATGGTTTGGGCATGTAGAGCGAATGAACGAAGAAAGGAGTGTAAAAAGAATATATGATGCGAAAGTAAATGGAAGAAGAAGTCGAGGACGCCCGAAAAAGACATGCCACGATCAAGTAAATCAAATACTTGAATCCGGTAATGTAAAGAATGAGAATAACAGAAGAGTATGTATGAGACGATGTATAAATGTGAATGAAGTAAGGAGTGTGTGCCAAGACACTCCTTGAGAGTTATATGGCGGTCCTTCCTCTCTGCCTACCCCTGCGGGGAAACGGGGTGATGGTTAGTTATTTAGGTTATAACAATATTTTAAAGGTATATTGAGTCTATCTTTAAACAACAGTTGTGGCTTTTTTCAAATTTGTGTGATTTTCTCTTTCGCTTGATATAATTTTATTTATTGCAAACGTTTTAAAAAATAAAAGAGGTAATTGCGTTATGCGTGGCAGCTGTTTCGCCTTTCGAGAGCATTGTTAAGCTGCGAAGAAGCCGCGTCAAAAAACGTTTTTAGTAAAAAAAAAACGTTTTTTGATTTTAAATAATTATTGTTTTTATAAAAACAAAAATGAAGTTTAAAATGGAGCTCTACAAATAATATTTGGATAATTTGTTTAGCTTCGTGTTTGTGAAAAATCACCTCAAGGGCGCTGTCCACAAAATAATATTTAAAACAATAAAAAGGTAATTGCTTTGTTTATTTGACTCTTTTCACCAAAAATATTTTTAATGTCGTAAAAAAAACTCTTTGATAAGTTTTTAATTCTTTAAACACATGTAGGTAGCAATTAAAAACAATTTGACTAGTAAAACTTTAATTACCTAAAACGTTATTTTTCAATATAAAATTTTAGAAATCTTTTTCTTTTATCCGGACTTTCCAGAAAATGCACGTCGCTGCTGCTTCAATAAACGTCGTCGCCAATTGTTGAGGAATCGTCAGTTTTTCCATAAATGTTACAATTTACAAATAGGAAATGTTTATTTAGCAGTCTAATCTGCGCAATGCTTGCCGCTTGCACGCGGAAGAGGGCCGCCCCTATGTGGCATGGAAATTCTCTCCGCCGGGAATTTTCATATTTTTTGCATAATCTTCCGTAGGTGGATTGAAGCGCATTTATTTGCTTCAATTTGGGCCCTCGCCGCAGCCAGAGTAGTCCCTGGGGATGAATCGGGACCTTCAACCACCCCTCGACTCCTCGCTCCTCACTCCTCACCCACCCGACCCCCAACCCGCTGCTCCGGGTAGCAGCAGACCGAAGGGGTAAGACGAGGATCTAGAAACTCCCGCAAGAAATCCCGAAGCAAGGATAGCCACTGGACTACCGACTGAAGCGTCATAGCGAACCACTTGGGAGAATTTTCATATTTCAATTTGAATGAATTACTTGAAATTTTATTACGAAAATGGCGTGCTAGTGATCGGGGATTGAAGATTGAACTATATTGGCTCGCAGGGAATTTTGAATATATGTAAGTTGCATGAATACAATATCAATTGCTAATATAAACAACAATGCCACATGAGAACTAGTCGCTTCTACGACTCATTCTTGTGTTCAACAGCTCGGCTATGTAATGTTTTACCGGCTTTTGTATTTTTTCCTTACAAAAACCCACGTCTCTTCAACCATAGTCACTTATTTCTTTCTTCATACAAAATTCTACATACAAAACGTAACTTATCAAAATTTAATTTCTTTAAAAACGTCCTTAATTAATTTTTTTTCGGTTTTCTCCTTACTTGTATCCTTACAACGCATTGTCCTTACTGTCTACTGAAAACCTTGCACTCATTCTCATCAAATATTTATTGTTATTTTCTTACTTTTATATTTACACTGTTTGCATTTTTAGAATCGTTTACTTATAATACTTGAATATATATATATATATATATATATATATATATATATATATATATATATATATATATATATATATATATATATATATATATATATATATATATATAATAAAAAAAATAAAAAATAAATAAAAAAATAAATAAAATAAAATAAAAAAAAATAAAAAATTTAAAAAAAAATAAAATAAAATAAAAATAATAAAATAAAATAAAAAATAAATAAAATTAATTAATAAATAATAATTAAAATAATAATCATTATTTTAATTATTATTATGTTCATTATTAAGTATGTTCCTGTATATTTTCTTATCTAAACTAGGAATTAATATGTAATGATAGAAAGTAAGATCTGTACAGCGCCCTTGAGGTGATTTTTCACAAAAACGGCGCTATACAAATCGTCCAAATATTATTATTACTATTATATATATATATTTTTTTTTTAACCAACATGTCAACTGCCCTCAATATGATTTCCTTTTCTTTGCTTTAACAAATTTGTCAATGTGAATTTATACGTTTTATCTGGATTTTTAAAATCTTTACTCCTAGTAAATTGATTTTTAATCTCTTGATGTACGCATGCATTGTTATACCCATATCTGAAACTTTTTCTCTCATGATTTATGATAACGATCATAATTTTAATGTGTATACGAGTACATATTATTTTACCCTTTTCATGTTAGGTTAGTTAATTTTGTGTGAAGCGCACTTGAGGTAAAATATCACAAAACTGCGCTATATAAGTTCACTGTAATCATTATAATTATTCAAAAACACCTTTCACACATCATCCCAAATATAACATGAGCTTGAGGGAAATAATAAAAATAAACAAAGCTGACATAGACCCCTCATGGCCTTGTGTGTGGAGTTAAAATAAATGGCATTATTCAATGGGTATGTTTAAAACAGTTCAACTTGTCAATTCAGGAAAAAAAAAATTACAAAACGGGTGAGTTATTTCTTGGAAATGTTTTGTTATAATTAATCCTACATAACTATTTTTTTAACTGATAACACGATTATCAATTGGTTGTTATGTAGTAGTAACTCTTATGAAAAAAGTGTTTAGAAACGTTTTATTTTGTTTGTAAGGTTTGACGAACACAGTGACCCTGGACCCAATAATTACAGGTTCGAAACAAGTTTTTTTTAAATTTACGTGGTTTTTCAAACGTGTAAAATGTAGGAGTTCAAAAAATCATTAATTATTTCCTTAAAGAGTGTAAACTTTTTTTTAAATTTGGAACTGATGTTAATTGAAATGATCAAATTATTCCAGAAAAGCGATTAAGTAGGTGCCTACCTATAAGATATTTTACAAAAACAGTTGAGTGACATTTAACTGTCAGATCTTTAGTTTTTGATTGCCGTGCCAGATTGCATTTCAAACCAAGTTATATTCCGTGAATTTTTGTTGGAAACAACTAGTTATAAAATAAATACGCAACCGAACACATTATTTATTAAAACAATATATTTTATCGCGCGGCCGCTGAAGAACGTTTTTCCGTTATCCGACGTTTTATTTTCGCACGTTACTAGATAAAAGCGTAAACCAATTCACAAACTACAATCGTAAACTTTCCATTTTATTCGTGAAGCGCGCAATCAGGGCTGTGTCGCACAATACCGGTTGTGAAACGGCAGATACAAAAGGTTCCGACGGTACCGGACCGGTACAAATTTCACGTACAGGAAGAGAGGAACAATACAAATTGAAAGGAGGATTTCGCTTTGCAGGGTCATTCAACTGCACATAGACATTTATTTCGCAATTTAAAGGCAGGGTTATCACCTCTTGATATGCTTCCACATATTCATATGATTATTGGTGCTATCGCTAAAATAATGTGTAGCACTTAGTGTCTGTTTTGTGAGTACAAAAATAACCGACACGAAAATAATGCATGGCTGATGTAAATATTTTGGCAAGATGAATAAAATAATACACAGTTGCCTTAAACATAGAGTGAATTAGCAGAGGAAGGAGTATCAAGAGAATACGTAGCCTGTAAATAGATGAAAGAATTTAGGAATGACCAATGAAAAAGATACGATGCCCAAGTCGGATAAAGTCGGAATTAATGAGATAGGAATATATGTATATGAATGCAGATGAAGCAAGGAGTGTGCGCCTGGACATCGTTGTGTCCTTTCGAAAAAAATACGAGACGTTTTGTTGGTTTGTATAACGATGGTATAGTTAAATAAATATTTTTTAGATATGTGTGTTCTGAAACATGGTTTGACTTAATCGCTGATGTAAAAAGCTCTGACTTCATTTTATTTTTTTAAACAATACCTTTAATTTTTTTTCATGTTTACATTTGATACATGATAACGGGTCACTTTACGACTCGTTCTTATCTTCAACCGCTCGGCTGTGGAACGATTTTCCGGCCTCTGTGTTTCCTCCTTCCTTCAACATGGGCCTCTTCAAGACCCAGATTTACTCCTTTCTTTCCTCAAAAAGACCCTCCACACAGCATCCTCAAAGATAACATAAGCCCTGAGGAAAATTGTTTCCCTCAAGGCTTCTTGTGTAAGGTAAATGTCAAAAAATATGTATGAATTATAATTTTGAAACGGTTTAATTCGTGGGGGAACTCTATTTCAATCATTGTACAAACACCAATTTTTTAAATTTTATTCCACTATTTCAGAAAATTTTAAAAAATCGTGGAATAATGTTATAAGTCTGTATTATTTAAATCATTTAAAGTTTACGTTTTTTTTAGATATACAAGAATACTGAGCGGTTTCTCTGGCGTAAAAAGCTTAAAATGTTTATGAGAAAACAATTTATTTAGACGTTTTAATGTTTTTTCTAAGCTGTTATATAAAGTTACTTTCTGTATAACTTACCGGTGAAGAAATACGGGTTTCTTTCACAAAAACAATTATCTTAACCGAGAGCCGAGAGCAGGTCTAACATTATAAAGTAGGAGGTGCCTAGTGCCAGTTAGGTCCTAGATATTATTTAAGTGGTTGTTCCAGGAGGCGAAAACTTCCCTCGGAGCTAATATTGAAATGAATGAACTTTGAAGAGAATCGAGAATGCCATGCCCTCCCTTCCTCCTGCTGGCTTCCCTCCTCGTCGGCGATGAAGCCCCATGAGAGAACAAATGCGATCAAATTAATTAAACTCCTCTATAATTTTCTTGCGGGGAAGCGGCAATATTCAAAATGGTGTTGTTCTGGTGGAAGCCTCGGCACTTTTTGTAAACTCGTTTTGATTGGAATAACTTTTGCAATTTTGCGAATAAAAAGCGACGGCAAAGGAAAACTTTTGGGTTATATTTTCAAATTGTGAACTAAAAGTCGATAAGTCGGACGGAGCTCCTCAGTCCGGCCCGAAGTGTTTTCTAATATTTCAAAGAAATGATGTCGATCATTATTTTGCGTCCCTTTTCGCCAACTTCAAACTTTTACCTGGCCCCCGTCCGGGGCCTTTGCGGACTTTTTCACATCTGCTTCACACCTATGTGTGTGAACAAGACTTTTACAATTTTATGATGCACCACACATATTAGTATATTATTTTTTTTTTATATAGAAAGACAAACATTCCCGGGATATGAATAACCTGACAATATTTGAAAAACTTCTACTGCCTTCGTAATAAGTGGAATATGTTTCTTGTGCAAATGATGGAGAACTTTGCAGATTTTTTTATGTTTGCTTCACACCTATGTGTATGTCTATGAGTGTAACGATTTTATGATGCACCACATATATATGTATATTATTTTCATTTATTTAAAGAAAGATAAACATTCCCGGGTTATGAATAACCATGAAAATATTTGAAAAACTTGTACTGCCATCATAATAAGCGGAAGATGTTGCTTGTGCAATGATGGATGATTTAGCTAGCAAAGGAATTGAACCCACGACGTCCGTGTGGGAATGCGACGCGTTTGTCCACCCAAAATACTTCAATCACTGGCTTATTTTCCTTCTCGTTCCTTCTTCAATTGGTGGTTGGCCATCACCGAGGCAATCTCAAAATGAAGTTTTTGTATTCTTATTATTTATTTTTTTTATATTGAATACCGCACAAGAGTCCTGATGAGAACTGCTTCCAACAGTCTTCAGCCAGTGGGAGCATTCCTCAACTGTGGTATGTTGTGAGGTTGGAGGTAGTGGGGTGATAGGAGATGGGAAAAAGGAAAGTTGGGAAGTATCTGGCTATTCGGATCTAATCACCAAACACGGCTAAAGCCATTTAAAGCAACATTTCGATTCGGAATAGTGATATTTCGTAATTTTCCGTAACGTGGGGTAAATATACAATGCATTATTTTAAACGAATTAAATGAGAAATATCACATATTTACTTAACCGGCGGCCTCTGCTTCCGTAGTCGAACGTCTTAACGACTCGATCATAGAGGCCGTAAAATTAAACAATTGACATGTTTAGAACATACAATATGAAGAGTAAGCGCGCCCTTGAGGTGATATTTTACAAAAATGGCGCTGTATAAATTAGCCAAGTATTAGGACGTTTTGTCATATTTTTCGACAGTTGTGTGGAAATTTCAAGGCTGCATAGTTATGCATATAATGAAATTAAATAAATATGACATAGGTCACATAGGCATATTAGTATATGACATTGAGAGTTGAAATGGTTGAGTTGACTTTTTAATGTTTCAGTCAGAAAAGCTGTGCAATTTTGATGAGCCGTTACAGCTCACCGATTGAGAAAATTTCTGCATCAGAACAGGCACAAAAACCAAATTCCTTTATTTAAAAAAAAATGGTGTCAGATACTTGGAAAAATTGTATTTGGTATATTAAAATAGTTAATGGACAAGATTATGATTTAGATAAGTAATGAAATGCTTGTTTTTCTATGGTGAAAATTCTAAAGTTTCAATCGTTTTAATACACGCAAACGAATGTTCAGCCCAATCAAAATATTATAATAATAATTTTCACTTACAAATTTATCGTTAACAATAAGGTGTGCTCAAATTGCGCCGTAATAAATAAATAAAGACCGAAGTTAATAAACGCCTGCTGAATAAAATGACGATTAAATTTAAAGCTTTTGTTAAATTATAATTAATTCATATTGCCACAAATAAAATATTTATTTATCTGCGCAATATAATGCTCTTGGAAAACGTAATTCGTTTCTGCAAAATCGTTTACTTTTCTCCGGCTTCTTATCTTCGATTCCAGATTTAAATTTCGGAGGAGAAATAATTCATCGGAATCGCACGGGAAAGTGTTTTGAGGCTATACATAAAATAATAATAACTCGAGCCTCCGGCGAAAAGGCATAAAGCAGCCAAACATCTTGATTTCGTTAGTGGTTGTATTTATAAGTCTCGAGCAAAATAACGGAAATATAATTGCTACGATAAAAGTTGTAAGCGGGCTTGCGAAGCGCCGCTAGGGATGCCGAAAACCTCAATCGATATTTAACATGCTTACGATGTTAGCTTGAATCTGGAATTCCTTGAATCCGGGTGAAATACTGGTAGGTACTTTTCCCTTTCGCTTCAAACTCTTAAAATATTATTTTACTACGTAAACAGAACTTTATTCAACATGTTTTTTTTTGTAGTATTAAGTACATGTACGTTACCCACCTTACTAGAAAATGTATATTCTGGGACGGATAGCAATAATATTTACTATTCTATATTTTTAGATTTCGCGTGTATTAAGTAAAAAAAAAAATACATTGATTAAAATAATTAATATGAAGGAAAGGCAAAATATATATTACTTACAAGAAGAGGTTAGGTGTTTAAATCAATATGCCAAACCAAAATTTTAATAGTTTTATAAAGACATGTAAAAATTAAATTAAATAAATTTCCATTTTATTTACGTTATTTCGATACACAAAAAGATTATTAGGTTTAAGACAATACATTAACAGGTAATTTAAAGTTGAAAGATCAAAAGGAACAACAGTAATTTGATGATAGGAAAGGATTTATCATTATATTTACCTTTGAACAAATTATTGAATAGTACCTACCTGTAATATATAACAGACAGTAAAAACATTTGTTTACTAATTCATACAGCGCCACTTTGAAAACAATATCTTAAAATATTTTTTCAAATGGATTCTGATTTAATATGTTTAGAAATATTGTTTTTTTTAAATGCATATTAGATGAGAGATTTTTTACGCGAAACGTCTTTAAACTCGATGCCGGGTGTCAGGAGGCAATTGCGTTCAAATGAGCGGCAGATCCTGTCGAAATTATTTTAAACTTCAATAACTTAACTAAAAACGGACATAGCACCGTCGTCTTAGTCTCGTTTTTTTTTAAAAAAAGCTAGTACTATTCCATTTTTTGCGCTCACGTCCAATGAAGGTTTGAAGAACAGTATATATATTACATCATCTTAGTATCTAAGTGTGTATCATAAAAACTCAAACAGACACAAGGCTGTGAATTGAAAAATGTTTGAAAATGTCCCGATTTTCTTAAAATGTCGTGATAAATGAAGACAAAGTATAAAAAAATTGCAAAAGATAGCGCGAATACGTATAACACAAACTTTTAAAGAGAATGACACCAAAAACGCAGGCCATTTACTTAAAACCATCGCTCGGTACTGTCTTGAATATAGGTAACGTAAGCCGCACTTTTGACAACTCAGAAGATATGTGACGAGCCTGGATTAAGTACCGATGTGGATTTCATTCCACGTTTACAAAAATACCAACGACAGTGTCCGATACTGCTTAATATGTTTTTTTCTAGTACCCTGAGGTTATTAAAATCCTGATTTGTATATGTATAACCATACACCTAAGTAACTAGTATTAGTTTTTGTATATTATATACAACGCGTCAACACTGGAAAAGGAGTGTGAAAATAATATACGATGTAAAAGTGAATGCAAGAAGTCAGGGACGCCCGAGGAAGACATGGCACGATTAAGTGAATCGGGCTACGTGAAGAGTCAGAATAACAGAAGAGTATGTGTGAGACGATGTACGAATGTGAACGAAGAAAGAAGTGTGTGCCAAGACAGAGTTGTATGATGGTCCGTCCTTTCTGCCTACCCCTGCGGCGAAACAGCGTGATGGTTAGTTAGTTAGTTTAGGGTCAACACTTTAAAGAGATATGTTAAAATGTCTCAGCTCTTAAAATTAAACGTAATTTACAGCACATAATGTGCTATTTACAAAATATTGATGGTTACAATATTTTTCTATGTTAACTATGAAGTTTCTACGTACATTCTTAATGTCGGAAGAGCAAACCAGAATAGCGATTCCCGTACGAGTGCCCGCCCTAGAGGAATGGCGAAGGATGCGCAGTACAATATCTGATACGGCGCGGGGCTTCCCTGGAGACCTCCGGCAAATAGCTTTTAAGATTCAGACGAATTGGATAAAACCAATTTCATAGTCTGTATTAAATGAATCGAGTAGGTACCACCTACCAAGGGGGTCGCGGCACGGAGTCGAAGCCAAGAATCAGGTATGTAAGTACCAGCAAAGCTAGGGGTGGTACACACTGCATTCAGGAAAATGACGATTGCGATATACAATTAATTTGGTCAGATATCCTTTAAAAAAGTTGTGGGAGTCATTTCCCTAATCATGTCGACCATTTCAAATTTTTTTTTCAATCAATAGTGGTAAGTGGTACATAAAAAATTATTATTCACAGCTAATGATGGATAGTAAAAAAAAACAGGTTTTTTAAGCGATCTTCGAGTAATTTGAAATTCCCGCTTCCCCAGAAGAGAGAAGAGAAAAGAGAGAAGAAAGAAGAGAGAAGAGAGAGAAGAGCTTCAGGAAGAGATCCAGTATTGGAGAAGAGAGAAGAGAGAAGAGAAAGAGAAGAGAGAAGAGAGAAGTAGTGAAGAGAGAAGTTTTTTCTAAAGAGAGAAGAGAGATAGAGATTTTGACAGAGTGGTTCAAAAAAATATTGCGGAAAAACCTAAAAAAATATATATTTTTACGTACAAAATATTATAAAGGGACTAAAATAAAATATATTTCCTCAGAAAATCTTAAAAATGTGTTTAGTACCAAAATGATTCAGTATTCATTCTTTACGTTGTTGCAACCCGGCACATCTTTATCATTTCATAGCTTCTTTTTATTTTTAAGCCTCATTAGCGAAACGTATAATAAAATATATTAGAATCCGACAAAATAAAACTGTTTTTTGGCTCTCCTGGAGAGTTGCTAAATATGAGATGAATGCTTCGTTCATGAACAATGCTTGGTTAAAAATTACTTGAAATGGCTTTAGCTTTGTTTAGTGACCAGATTTAAATTATCTAGGATATTCTCAACCTCCTTCTTATTCTTTTAACTTCAACTTTGAAGATGTTAAAGATTTACTGGCTCTGGGCAATCGGTAACACTTGTGAGTAACAGATGTTTTTTTTAAAGTCACATTTGCCCTTTTTACAATCACCTACTATTTTGTATGATTAATGAGTGCATACAGAGCCAAACAAAGTCAATATAAATATGTCACGTGGAATAATTTAATATAATATAAATGACAGACTGCAAGTATTTGTTTAAGTTGGTAAATAAGGACGATTGTTGGTGTGACCATCCCTACGGCCGCCGCCCGCACTGTTTCTTAAATGAAAAGCTGGATCCCACCCGGGAACAATGTTCGTTTTCTTGTAGCAATTTTCCTGGTTTTATTTTCATTTCGCGGTACACGATAATTTAGAGAACATTCAGTCACATTTAGGGAGATTACATTTCTAAAAATTCAATTTGCAAATTTGCTTCAATTCCCTTATACCCGCCATAAACATACAATCTTCATATCGGTATCGGAAGAATAAACTTTACTTTATACTGCTTGCTAAATATGGCTTGAGAAGATAAAAATAACCTTTGTGACTTGCGTACCTATAAGGTAGGTATAAAGGTTCCCACGATATTTTATCTCAAATCTGATAAAAGTGTGACGATTTTCCTTTGATTAGAAAAATGTTAACTTTTTCATTTTCATTTATATGCAAGTAGTTTTTTTTACCTAATCAGAGGTTAGCTTGTATCACTCGTGCCAGTCACGTTGATTTTTAGTAATAACATGTACTGACAATATTTAATATTCAATCAAAAAAAATGGGTATTTTCGTCTAAAAATTTTGGTATTCATGGTGTCGTCATAAAATATTTTATTGTTTTTTGTTATTTAAATAAAAAAAAAAAACCTAAAAATTAAAATGGAGTTCTACAAAATAAACTTTAAAACTATAAATATATAAAGCGTTACTTGTAAAAAAATATTTCTTTAAAAACGTCCTTAATTTGCTTTGTTTCGGTTTTCTCTTTACTTTTACCTTTATAACTTAATGTCCTTATTGTCTTCTAAAAACTCTACACTCACTGTCATAAACTATTTATTTACTTTTTATATTTATACTGTTTGCATTTTTAGAATTGTTAGCTTATAATACTTGACTATCAACGTTTTTAGTACCAAAATGTTAATTGTCCTCAATGTAATTTTCTTTTCTTTTTTTAACATTTTTTTTATATGAATTCAAACGTTTCATCCAATGACGTTACATATATATAGACACGTTATTGCCTTAGAATATTCACAAAATGTGGCAAGCAAAACACACACGTTACCAGTAAATTCATCATTTAAATATCGTTCATGTATGACAAAGATAGACATTCATAGAATATATGTGTATGAACGAAACAGATCCGAAGTTCGGACCGCGTTCCATACTTGCTTGAAACGACCTCAAGCGACGCGTGACCGTTTAGTACTAAATCGGCTTAAACACAGATCGCACCAACTAGCGTGATTATTGCTTGCCACTTTAAGAGCGCTACAACCTGTCTTTAATATATGTAACGTCATTGGTTTCATCTGGATTTTTTAAACCCTTAGCTTTTAGTCATTTTTTTTCAATCTGTTGATGTACACATGCACTGTTATACCCATATCTGAACTTTTTCTCTGGCGATTTATGATAACGATCATGATTTTAGATAGTTTTCATTTGTATACATACGAGTATTATACATTTTTTTGTATTTGTGTTATATTAGCTTAGTTAATTTAGTATGAAGCGCACTTGAGGTGAAATATCACAAAACTGCGGTGTGCAAGTTAATTGTTATTATTTAATTGTCACCTTGAGAAACGTTCTTACTTCCTGCGTGGAATAAAGCCTCCCAGGCGCAGGCTCTACCAACGGGGTCCTGTCGGTGGACTGAATCCCATCAAAGGGGAAAAACACAATAAAATCCCAATTATTTGGCGGGGCGAATTTGAAAAGGTTTCAATTATCTATTTTATAATTGAAAGGAATGTCACAGCGGGACGATCGGAATTAAACTGTTAAACATGTTGAGTGTCTTCGCAATAAAAGCTGAGCAAATAATAATGACATCTATCGTTTGTTTGTAAGGTTCCACGATCCAAAGGCTTTTATCCGAATACAATACGCTTATTGGGATATTATTCATTTGAATTTGCGAAGGAATGAGATTTGATTATGGAGGCAACCCGTGTTCCATAGAAATAAGCTTTGAGCAACTCTCATAATATATTTGGCATTTCTCGTTGTAAAAATTCTCAAAAAATATGAGAGTGTTCTTTTTAAATATTCTATATTTTTGTTACCCGATAACACCAAAAACTCAAAATTTTGCTGTGTTCGTAATCCCTTTTAATTTTTTTGAGCAATAAAAAAATATATACATGGCGTGTTCAAAAAAAAGGTAAATTTTGAATTTTCGCGGGCTGTGTAAATTCGATTATCGATTTTTTTTTGTTTGTTATATTGGTACACATATTTTAGCATTATCAGCCATTTTGGATTGGTGGTTTGTTTTTGACAACTGGAAAGGTAAGTCACGTTTTTGTGTGTTCTTCGATTTTTTACTTTTGAAAAAAATGGATCAAAGAATAAAATCCATGATTTGTTTTTCCACAACTCCAGGACGCTCATCTTCTCGGCCTTCTGTAAAGCGCTTGTGCCACTTATAAACACTTTTTTAGACAAAGTAGACTCGTGAATGCCACAGTCAACATTTTGAGTGCGTTGTAGCACTTTATTCCATTTTTAACGCAAAATTTAATACGTTTTCTTTGATCCATTTTTTTCAAAAGTAAAAAATCGAAGAACACACAAAAACGTGACTGACCTTTCCAGTTGTCAAAAACAAACCACTGATCCAAAATGGCTGATAATGCTAACATATGATAAAAATATGTGTACCAACATAACAAACAAAAAAAATCGATAATCGAATGTACACAGCTCGCGAAAATTCAAAATTCATCTTTTCTTTTGAACAGGCCTCGTATATGGTTCTTAAATACAATTTTTAAAACTGTCTTTCATATTGAGGAATAAATTAAAAACATAATTTATACTTTCACTAGCACATTAAGCACATTATATGAAATGATCGGATGCTCTGTGAAGAACTCTATACTCTGTTTCTAAACTCGGCCTCCTTGGTTGAGTGGTAAGACGCTTGACTACGAATCCAAAGGTCGCGGGTTCAAACCCGGCGTGCGCTAATATTTTTTATTTAATTCATAGAAAATAACATATGATATATTTGCGGCACGTTCCAGAGTGGTATACTCCGAGCATCGCCCTGGTGAAAGACCACCATTCAGAATCAAAATGTTGCTTGAAATGACTTTAACCGTGTTTGGTGACCAGATCTGAATAGCCAGGTACTTCTCAATCTTCCTCTTCTCCCCTCCTCACTACTTTCAGCAACACAACACACCCCAATTAGGTATGCCATAGTCCCACTGGCTCCAGACGGTTGGGAGAAAATATTTTTTTTCCGCTTATCTACAGGTACTCTCTTTCTCTTCCTTCGCTTTAAGACATTCATTTAAATCTACTTAAAATTCACTTTTTTTTGTTTCATCAATTCCAATAATAATTACATCATTCATCGCGAAATCACTTGTTAATAGACGAGATTGGATTAATTTGGTTATAGATAAAACCATTGTGGAATCACTAAATCGCTGAATAAATAATGGTGGATTGTTGTGACAGTAGAAGGGATCATTTCGGAATCATCTGACCATAGAAGAAATCGTGAGAATAGAATGTTGTGACTGAAGAACAGTTCATTGTGGAATCATCTGACCGTAGAAAGAATCATCATGGAATGTTGTGACTGTAGGACAGTTCACTGTGGAATCATCTGACCCTAGAAAGAATCATCATGGAATGTTGTGACTGTAGAACAATTGATTATGACATATGTAAAGACATCCTTTTGAAACCTTATGACTGTAGAATAATAGATTTTGGAATCGTCTAACCGTAGAAGAAATAATCATGGAACCATCTGACTGCCAACGAAATCATCGTGGAATCGTGTAACCGTGGAAAACAAAATATAAATGTGGAATTATCTATCCCCAGATGAGATGTGGATTTTTATGGTTGTGGATAAAGTCATCTTATCATTAAATATGTCATTGTTGAATTATTTTTCCATGTTCATTAATTAAATCATATTAATTTGTTTCACCCACTCGCCTCAAATAACAAAATATTACGTAGGAAATGAAAAAAAAATACAATAAGACAAACAAAACCGTCAATAATAATACGTAACATTTCCCAAGCCGCGGCCCCGTAGCGTCGGGGCATGGGGCGGCCGCGGCCCGGGGCTTTTCCACCCCTGCGATTAAACAACAGAGGGGTTGGCAATCAAATAAAAAGAGCCACTTCTCACGAGGATAAATTTTCTTAAAACGTCTCCATTAAAGTTCGCAGCGAAGGGTCGTTAACAAATAGTACCTACAGGATAAATCGCAAATAATTGCTCAGGGCTCTGGTAGAAGGGAACAACTCAGAAACGATGAGAAATACTTCAAAATATCGTTTAACAACAAGATGAGCTCCTCGGTTCTAGCGGTATAACTTTCAATCCTTCAAAACTATTCATTTGATTCTATTGATTCACTTTAACGTATAAACATAATTCGGTCACTATGAATCGATTTGTTTGCACAAAATATATACAAGTATATGAAGGGGAATTTGGCCAAAACATATCTCCCGTCCACGACGACAACCATAATGAAATTTGGTGAATATTCTATTTGTTGGCTGCTCAACATGTGAAGGAGAGATTCATGTCGCGAAAAGAGAAAATTTGACGCTTGATTATTTTTTTTTAGAAAGACAAACATTCCCGGGTTACGAATAGCCTGATTTGACCGGAGGGTAGCTGAGTGGTCGAACGCGTCGGATTCCCTTCCGGGCATGGTGAGTTTAATTCCTCTGCTGGCTAAGTCCTCCATCATTGCACAAGCAAAATTTTTCTCTTTGTATGATGGTAGTAGGAGTTTTTCAAACTTTGTCAGGTTATTCGTATCCCGGGAATGTTTTTCTTTATTTTTAAAAAATGAAAAATAGATAACGACAATATTTTTAAAACTATCATTATAATAAGCGGAAAATGTTGCTTGTGCAATGATGATGGACTTAACTATGCGAGGAATTGAATCTACGACGCCCGGGTGGAAATCCGACGCGTTGTCCACTCAGTTACTAACCAGTTTGATTTGTTTAAAATGGTTTGTTCGATTCATTAAAAAATAACAATCCTTTGGCTGGTTCACTATTCGGTGAGTTTGACATAACTCAGGATTCACGAAGATGCTACATTATACAGAAATTTCAAACAACATATATATTTTTACCTTTTTTGAAGTATTGTGACTTGTGACCTTAGAGTACATAGAGTGGTACCTAAAAGGCAGTGTAGATTTTGAATTTTTGCCGGACTCGGCAGTACATTCGACTTTCGTATTTATACATCCATTCATGTTGGTCGACATAATCTTTTGTTTATTCATAACCACACTTTTTCGCAGTATTGTTATCAACAAAAATACAGCATATAACCTAAAAAACTGTTTAGTTGGGTCCAGTTTAGTCGCCAATCAAAGCACGTGGGCGGAGTTTTTGAGTGTTCTTCGAGACTTAGATCATCCTACAGGACATAAAAGCGGTGTGATATTTTTTGTTGTCTCTTCTCTGTACCATGACGTAAAACGGAGAAACGATTTATTCAAATTTGTATAGGTTGGATAAAAAGAATTAGCTCTCTCTCCATACATTGTTACTCCAAGATTGTAACAGATATACAACTCCGATGTCGCATTCCACCGCTTGCAAGACGTAAAGTTGTGGATTGGACGAATTTTCAACAGTCTTACATCAATAGAGTTGTACACGCGGACCTATTTCCATATTTGCAATAAAAATAACAAAGTTGTTTTTTTTTTTATGTTCCATTGACTTTTAATTTTACAAATTCACCCGACAGCAACAGCGGGTTGCTTCCTTTCCGTTAACCTCGGATGAAGCCAAGCCAGGGGATGAGTGAGGTGCAGGATCAGGAGAACAGAAGACGGGGAGGGTGCTCTCATAATGGCTATTGTAGCCCTCAAAGGGTTCAAAGGAAGGGTTGGATATTTAGTGCCTGTACGAAGATTTTCGCCCTCATCTACGCGGCAAGTGCGAACAATATACGCCAAAGGTACAAAAGCAGCCGAAATTTAAAAACAAGACTAAATAATCGAATTCAATTTTCAAGGTTAACTAGCAATTAGTGATTAGTATTTTTTGAGGTACAATTCTCATGAATAGTATTTCAATATCTATATATTTTTGGTAATAATTTCAGTTTTTTTGCTGATAACATTTCTAAGGGAAAGAACTTTGAAATATACGTTGATACCTAGAGCAATGATATACCAAGAGGGAGCGCTTGTTTAGTCAGGATTGTTGATTTTTTCCTGGCTCTGGCGTGGCTAGGGCTAGGGCTATGGTATTTATACATCTATTCGTAGCACATGTCGACATAATGTTTTTTTTTGTTAAATTTATATAACCACTTTTTCACAGTAGTGTTATAAACAAAAATATAGGATATAATCTAAAAAACCATTGATGTTGATGAAACCCTGTTTTGTCTCATAACAAAACGTAGTGGACGGAGTTTCGGAGACGCGGGAGACGGAAAACATGCTTACATACCGAAAAGTGATGCTATATTATGTAAGAATTTTTCTTATCCCTTTCCCTCTCACGGTTTACGACGTAAAAACCAGGAGAAAGTGTATATCGTAAATTTGTATAGGTTGCGTAAAAATATTTATATTCTTGCTCTGAGGTTGATACCTACCACATGAAAACTTTTTAGAACTTTTTTACCTTATTATGTTTTTCTGTATATTTTCTTTACCTACGGATGTCGTTGTGAAGGGGTTGTCTTGTGTAATATTGTCTTAGGCATATGGTAGAAGACTCACATTTTGACTATAATGCATTACATTTGGGGGAAATCTTCAACCCTCGCATTCACCAGTTCCCCTCCAAGTTATAACTTCCATCAAAGGGTTAAACAGTGATTATCAGGAACTATAAAACAATAAATAATCAATCAGTGTTTTACCGCACGAAATGGTGGAAGTCGTAGTTAGAAATACAAAACTCTGCACCAGACATCCCTCAGTCTACTCAGCGGAAGAAATCTTCTATCTCCATGAGTGGTCAACAAATTACAATATAATTTATATGCAATCAAAAGGGGAGGAAAACAGAAAAGCTTTCAGGCCCAAGTACATTGATTAATATCCAATGGGTAAACTAGATTATCTGTTTATTTTTATTTTGATGAAAAATTAAAGTTGAAAAATGATTAAAAGTGTTTCGTGGTACAGACGAGAAATAACAACAACGTCATTTTGTGAGAAAACTTTGTAAAGTGGGTATTTTTTTCAGAATACCATTCGTAACACCATTCTTGTAAGTATTATATAATGAACTTTTTCAGCAAATTTATTAAGTAAACAGTTGTTTTTTTATGGTAAATGTGGATATCCGGAAAGAATGCAAGGCTGATGTGAGCGTAATGAATAGGATCAAGAAAGAGACGCTTAGATGGATTGGGCATGTAGAGCGAATGAACGAAGAAAGGAGTGTGAAAAGAATATATGATTCGAAAGTGAATGGAAGAAGAAGTCGAGGACGCCCGAGAAAGATATGGCACGATCAAGTAAATCAAATACTTGAATCGGGTCATGTGAAGGGTCAGAATAACAGAAGAGTATGTATGAGACGATGTATGAATGTGAATGAAGCAAGGAGTGTGTGCCAAGACAGAGTTATATGGCGGTCTGTCCTCACTGCCTACCCCTGCGGGGAAACGGCCTAATGGTTAGTTAGTTAGTTAGTTGGTTGTTTTTTATCACGTCGAATCAAATACTTTAGTTAAATCTAAATCTAGCAAGTCAATCGTCACACAAAAGTAGGCACCGAATTGGACTGCCGAAAACCTTTTAAAAATTAGAGTCCTAAATAACATAATTTTTTAACAAAAAACCCGTAATAAACTTGAGATGTTGCCTTGAAAGCTCTGCAAGGTAAATACAATGAACTTTAGTGTGTACATGCTAAAATACATTACAAGTATTTGCAGCATGATATTTATAAAATATTCTCTATTCCAGGGTTGGTGCCTCGTCATCAGCATCATCATAGGCACTATGACGATTGTTCACCGTGTGGAAACTCCTTCGCATCTGCTGGGCTCTTGCTGTCTCCCTCCCGTTCCTTACGCCCAAGAATGCGGTATATGTTATAATGAGAGTATATACCACTTTGGAAATAGTAATAAATGGTAATAGCAGCATTTCGGAATAAAACACCCTACAAACTCTGTACCTTAAGAGATAAGAACTTCCTCATACAAAAACACGCCAATATATAAAGCGATGGAAGTATTCAATGAAGCTGCATCTACTTTGGATATATTTAGATGCACATATGTAAAGTTGTTATTATTTCTTGATATACGTACCAGAGTGACCGTTAGGTACATATAGATCTACATAATCTTAAATAAAATATTTTTTACGCACATTTTTACACTTGCCAATTCAACGATTATCTCACAACATGTGTATAAGAATGAACCTCTCTTATATCTTATCTTTACATTATTTGCGTTATTACATCATATATAGTGCGTCACACTACTTCAGTTTGTACTTATATAACTCCTTCGGATATATAATACCTTGTCTATATGTGAGGTGTACATAAATAATTAATTTATTTTTTTACACTATGCATGTATCTACAATATTTTTTTTATTTCATTCATCTCTTAATGTATTTGGTGAACAACTGTTTTTATGAGTTCTTGTTAAATAAAAAAATAATCATTGGAAAAAGTTTACTGTCTCTTGTGACGAAATTAAAATCTTTCAGGATTATAGAAACGTTTCATAAAAAGACCACCACGTCGATGATTAGTAATATTTATTATCGTTTATATTAATGGGATGATATCTTTGGGTAGCACGAAGGAAATCTCACAAACATTTGTGGTCTAATAAAAAATATATTAATAAGAAAATATTTTGTAAAAAAAACCACTAACATGGGAGCGTTCAACAGCCCAGCGACAATATTCCAAATGTTTTTATGGCTCAATTTGCTGTGAAATCTCTGAATTCTGGAATACTCCCACAAAGAAATGGGAAGTTTGGAAATCACTATTAAAATGATGAATGACACTCCGCGTGTTTTCGTGGCTGTGAATTATTTTCGATTTAGACAAATGGGAGCCATTTTGGTGACGTCATTTGGCAGTTAAGACTAGGGGTGTAAAAAGACTTTTATTGTAAATTGTAAGCGCGAAATTCGCAATAGTAAAAAATATCTGAAATTTAGATGGATATTTCAAAGCTTCAAATCTGATGAGGACCGAGTTAGCGAGTTGATAAATGCGTCGGGCTCCCGCCTAAGCATCGTGGGCTCAAGTCCTCTGTCAAAACTAGCCTCTAGCTTCATCCGTCATAATATTATTTAATCCAAATGTGTTATTTAACAAGTAATTCATTTTAAATAAAATAAAGCGTATTTGCAGCACGTTCCAGAGTGGTAAAAAAATACCTTGAAGAAAGTTCACCATTCGGAATCGAAACGTTGCTTAAAATGATTTTAGTCGTTTTTATGACCAAATCTGAATAGCCAAATACTTCTCAACCTTCCTCTTCTCATCTTCTTTCTTACCCCACTTTCTTCAGCCTCACAACACACCCCGGAGTATGCCAGACTCCCGCTGGCTCCAGACAGTTTTAAACAAAGTTAAAGTTGTTTTCGGAAAATTTACACTAGATGCAGACTCTACGCCGCCGAACGCAAAGTTGAGTATGTCGATCTGTAGCAATAAACAATCAACTATTAAGATACCGGATTTCGCACCCCAGACAATGAACTCCGCTAGCCGCGTAGCAAGGATCTATGAAAAACAATATGTCCACTAACCACTTGCTTCGGCGCTGGCAATGGCGGGCGGCGCGAGTAGATAAAAGGCCGCGGCGGACTATATGCTAATTCATCCATCTGAATCACTTAACCAAATATTTAAATAGCTTTCCAGGACTGAAAATTCGCACAGACAATCCTGGCGGGTACCTACCCTCAGCTTCAGTCTACACTCGGGAGTGAGTACCTACTCTCTACACAGTCTATGCCTAGTGTCTACCAACATCTATATGATATATATATATATAAATATATATATATAGGCGGGTAGGTCTACTCGGGTAAGTACCTAAATCCTCTTTACCGGGGTAGGTACTTATTTACTACAAGGTAGGTACAGTCTTCTACCCCTTTAAGGAGAGGCGGATTGACGGTCTGAAAAGACCCGAAAAAATGTGAAAATCTTCTTTTGTTAAATATGTACCTACACATTGGCATTTTATTTCAGTAAAATTTGCTTTTCTTTCTGACGTTAGTGATTGGCAACAGTCGTGAAGTTCTATGAAACAATTAATACATATAAGCACCTATGTAAGCCATATTGGACGATATTTTATTACTGTAAAAAAAAAAATTGTTTTGTTAGAATATATTCTTAACTTCAAATAAAACAAATACACTGTGAAAATCTGTTTGCGCATATCTCACCAACTATTTCAACCTCGCAGAAAGGTCATTTCAATCATGGGCTATGGAACTTTCAAACATTCATTGATCTGTCAAAAATTAATAACTAATTTATTTTATTTTTTATAATGCCTACCGCCAAAAGTCCAACCGTCTGGAGCCAGTGAGACTATGGCATTCTTAATTGGGGTATTTTGTGAGGCTGAAGGTAATGGAGAGGGGAAGGAGATGGAAAAGAGGAAGGTTGGAAAGTACCTGGCTATTCAGACGTGGTCACCAAACACGGCTACAGCCATTTCAAGCAACGTTTTGATTCTGAATGGTAGTCTTTCACCGGGGCGATACTTAGAGTATCTACCACTCTGGAACGTGCTGCAAATAGACTATATGTTATTTTACATGAATCAACTTTTTCATGACACATATTTATTAAATAAAAGTTAGTCGCCTTATTGTTGATTTCAAAATATTCAGAGCGTTTATTATGAAGCCAGGTAGGTTTTTAATAAAATAATTAACCTTCCGGCTGTGAAAAAGTAACCCCAGGTATTTAATAACATTTTGAAGTACTGTTGATTTTTTTTTCAGAAAAACATCTTGATAATTTTTTTTAATCTATGTAATTTAGGCCTACCGAGAAATTTTCGAACCAGTTCGCCCCTTTAACGACCTACTCTATTCTGGAGTAGGTACCTCATAGAGTGCTTTATCAACACATCTCCGTAATGGGGTGCCCAGCATTACTTGATATTAGAGGCAATGAGAAATTTGAATATGGAATCTAATGCGAATCCGATGTTATTTTTTTCAAGGAAAAGTGCCTGATTTACATTTTAATAATGGAACAGAATAATCGCTGAAACTTCTCATCTAGGTTTTCGAATATCCGGGTTTTTCCATCTAGCCTTTTATACCTGTAGTTAGGATTAAGTTTAAAATTTAATTAAATAATAATAAATAGTGTCAAAATAAATGTATCACTTCTTGATTCGAGTTATATTTAATGGGTACTCGCGTACTTACGAAATAAAAAAAAAAAACATCACCTCATTTTTTTTTAAAGTCAAAATTCAAAAACTCAACGCCCTGCATAGTCACGAATCTAGAGATGGCGGGTTCAAACCCGGCGTGCGCAAATAAATTTCGTTTAATCAATATGTGTCATAACACATTTAATTAATATAAAATTATATTTATAGTATATTTGCGGCACGTTCCAGAGTAGTAGAAACTCTAAGTATCGCCCTGGTGAAAGAGCGCCATTCGAAATCGAAACGTGTTTGAAATGGATTTAGCCGTGTTTGGTGACCAGATCGGAATAGTCAGGTACTTTCCAACCTTTTTTATTCTCCATTTTCTTCCCCTCCACACTACCTTCAGCCTCATAGCATACCCCAATTGGGGATGCCATAGTCTCACTGGCTCTGACGGTTGGGAGCAGTTGGGACTCTCGTGTGGTATTCACTATAAAAATAAAAATTAAATAAATTTTCTAAAATATTTATCTAAAACATTGCACAAAACTCTCGTTCGTAACGGGGGTGTTAATTTGATTTCTCATCCATATAATTGAACTTACAATTCTGAATATATCGATTTTGACAAAATGTTGGTATTGTTGTTATTTTTCAACATTCATCGATAATGTTGAAAAATAATAATAACATACAAACCAAAAGCTCCTAAACTAACTAACTAACTAACCATCACGCCGTTTCTCCCGCAGGGGTAGGCAGAGAGGACGGACCGCCATATAACTCTGTCTTGGCACACACTCCTTGCTTCATTTACATTCATACATCGTCTCATACATACTCTTCTGTTATTCTGACTCCTCACATGACCCGATTCAAGTATTTGATTTACTTGGTCGTGCCATGTCTTTCTCGGGCGTCCTCTACTTCTTCTTCCATTCACTTTCGCATCACATATTCTTTTCACACTCCTTTCTTCGTTCATTCGCTCTACATGCCCAAACCATCTAAGCATCCCTTTCTTGATCCTATTCATTACGCTCACATCAGCCTTGCATTCTTTCCGGATATCCACATTTTTAATACGGTCATCCATGGTTTTACCGCACATACGTCTCAAAGATCTCATTTTCACAGCATTCAGTCTACTTTTATCCTTCCTCTGCCAGTTCCATGCTTCACTGCCATACATCTGGGTTGGTATAAGCACTCCATTGTGAACTGCTAGCTTCGCTTCTTTGGTCAATTTCTTATTTCTGCCAACAGCATTCACTCATCCATTATTGGAGTTTCCTGCATTCACCCTTCTTTCAATATCCTTATCAGCCTTTCCGTCTCTTGTAAACATACTTCCTAAATACACAAACTTATCCACCTACTCCAAGTATTCATCATTCACAACTATATTGCACGCTGTTCTTGTACTCTCGCTTTCAAACACCATGACTTTGGACTTACTTACATTCATCATCAACTCATTTCGCATTCATACTTGGTTCATCCTAGACACTAGAAACTGTAGATCTTCCATACGGTCAGCAATTAGCACCGCATCGTCCGCATATAATAGGCAACATACTTTCAGATTGTTCATTTTCGCGCCCAAGCCCACATTTTTTAATTCTTGCATACAATTATCCCTTTAAAAATTGAACAACCACGGTGATATTACACAGCCTTGCTTTACACCTTTGTGATGTTAAACCACTTCGTAAAATCACCGTTCACTCTAACACACGTAACGCTTCCCTCATACAAGGACGCTATTGCTTGTATAAGCTTCATGTTAACTCCATACATGGATAATACCTTCCACAATTTGTTCCTATCAACTCGATCATACGCCTTTTGAAAATCGACAAAAGCACAGAAAAGTTTTTGGTTTTTTGCCAAAAACTTTTCTCCTTTAAAAGCAATATCATTACTCACCTTAAAAACCAAGTTTAATCTAGTTCTTAATATGTAGATTCTATATCTACAAATTTCTCATTTACTTATTTTATTTTTATTGTGTACATACTATATTTTCGATATTAACATGTTACTATGTAGCTAAAAAAAACACTTTTGCAAATTGCCATCCCAACACAGGCTTGTGCCTAGTGGGATGGGCAATTTACTAACAAATAAAAAAAATGTATGTTCAAGTAAAACAATTAAAAATAAATGTTCGAATCCAATTGCTTTACTCGAAACGTCGTTCGATTATTAGAATTTTTCGGCAGCGGTGTGATCCATCACTAGTAGTGACTACCGCCAGCCGTGGAAAACGTAAATAAGTCTTGATAAAAGACGAAACAAAAGTCATATGTAGATCCGGAATTCAAATGCTGAACTCGTAGAGTCGAGTTCCTTTACTGCTCCTTAGACCGCTGTTTGTCTTCCTGCCAAACGTACAACCACCACATCCTACCTATATATCCTCTAACTTATAAAGTAGACGTGGTTCTAGATAAAATAAACAAAACATGCATTTAAATGTAGCGAAAAATAGAAATACTGCTTGGTTTAAAATTATATCCTGCCTATAACAGGGTGAAATCTTTAAAGTAACAATGTATGGAGGGAGAGCTAATTATTTTTACCCGACCTATACAGATTTGGGATAAATCACTTTCTCCGGGTTTTTAGGAGTTATCACATTACTTTAAAGTATTGATAGAATGTTCTTCGTGTCCCGCGTCTCCGTTGACTCCGCCCAAATGTTATGATAAATACATCATCTATATTTATTGATATATTTTCCGATGATTTACAGAAGTTCAAAAAACTTATTAATTTAAAAATCTTATAATTTGAAAATGCTTACTTGTTGTTCCATTGTACTGTTGTTGGGTTTATATCTGTTGTACAATAATAAAAAAAATAAAATGATACGCGAAATAAATGGACATAACTCAACGGTTTATTACGTTACATGTTATTTATATATATATTTTTTTAGAAATCCAGTGAAAAAGTGGTTCTACGAATAAACAAAAACATTATATCGACATGTGCTATGAGTGAATGTATATATACCCTAGCCCTAGTCCTAGCCACGCCCAGGTCTAGCCGAGTCCGGCAAACCTTGTAAAAACTGACTACAGCTCTCTCTACAGCGCCCTCTCTTGTATATTATTGCTCTGAGGTGAAACCGGACTGATTTAAGATTGATTAGAACAAAGTTGTTTTCAAAATATAAGTTTATTTAAATATATTAATTTTATATTATTAATTTAGTTTTTTTTCTTTTTCAGAAGAACATGCACAACATACACAAAACACAACTACACGTTTTCAGACACTGATATTTTCTAAGTATATTAGTAAAGTACTTAATTTACAGCTCGGTTTTATAATATAGCTCATGTTCAATATGACGTGTCAAACTGTGAGTTTCGTTGATCTAAAAATCCCAAACAGTGTTTTGGTGCACATTTCATAATGCCAGAGCTCATTGCTACTCGAGTTACGTGCTTTATAAACAAGTTGATTTGCATTTCAAATTTGCAAGACTACATTGAATTCAAGAATCACACCATCACGCTGAAAAACTTTAGTTTCGCAACGT
Organism: Drusus annulatus; assembly: GCA_022651775.1. Taxonomy (NCBI): domain Eukaryota; kingdom Metazoa; phylum Arthropoda; class Insecta; order Trichoptera; family Limnephilidae; genus Drusus; species Drusus annulatus. The sequence continues at coordinate 43,603 of JAGWCC010000704.1, forward strand.
GTAGAAAAGTAGGTAGTACGTTTCTTTAGCAACGTGTAGAAAAGTAGGTTGGTGAAAAACTCGCCCGGGGAAACGGGAGCGTGTTTCTTGCTCAACCTTGGTACAGCAACATCCGTAGTACGGCAAGAAAAGTTTTGTCTCTGTGGATTTGAACGCACGGTTGACTCTCTGAGTGTATTTCGGCGGAAAAATGCAAACACAAACCCTAATGAAAAGGTTGCAGACACTTCTCGCATACACTGGCAGCTGGCAGCTAGCGCAACTGGCAGTTCGCAGCTCGCAGGCGGGAAACCAAGCTTAATTGCATTAAGTAACAAGAAATCAACACGTCCGCGTACGAATGAAGAATTAAGACTGAGATCCTGTAACGCAGATTAAACTCGAAGATTCGATTAAATTTCATCTATTTTAATCAAACTAATGAGCGTCAGAACTACCCTATGCGAATTACGATTTACTGTTTATGTTTGCGTATATAAATTATATATTAAGTTACCTGTTAATTGGTTTATTATTAAGGTGGTATTATAGACAGCCTTGATTTACTTAGCTTAGTTACCTTCCATGTACCTAACAGAACTACTCGATCCAAAAATATTTTTAAGTGTTTCAATAATATCAAGATTCAGTCTCCATGGTCGAGTGGTAAGACGCTCGACTACGAATCTCGCGGGTTAAAACCCGGCGTGCGCCAATAGCTTTTATTTAATTAATATGTGTCATAAAACATTTAATTCATATAAAATAATGTGAAGTTTGTTCCATGGTGGTAGATACTCTAAGTATCGCCCTGGTGAAAGACTACCATTCAGAATCGAAACGTTGCTTGAAATGGATTTAGCCGTGTTTGGTGACCAGATCTGAATAGTCATGTACTTCCCAACCTTCCTCTTCCCAATCTCCTTCCCCTCCCCACTACCTTCAGCCTCACAACATACCCTATTTGGGGATGCCAAAGTCTCCCACTGGCTCTAGACGGTTGGGAGCAGTTGGGACTCTTGTGCGGTATACACTATAAAAAATAAAAATAAAAGCCATTTAGATACTCGCTTGTACCTAGATTGCATGCAGTGGATAATTTCTTCGCAGAAATAGTAGATATATTCAACTACACTAAATTTAAGGCTATAATAGCATACCTCTTCCAAAAATACTAATGTTAATTTATTCCAATGTAACATGTCTAATAACTTATTTATGTTTTAGTGTGCTAATTATTTACTCCATCTTATTTTTGTGTCATTATTATTTTATATTATTTTTTGCACAGTTATGTAAAAGCCCATAAGGGCTTAAATAATAACACAAAATAAAATAATAGATTACTTCCTCTTTTGTTGCAACCCATTTATTACAACATTTATTTCCGTAGACTCAGAAATAATTAATCCCTTTTTCTCTATCAAAAACTCTATTATGGATACCATTATCCACTGTCCAGAATATTATTACTTTCAACTCAAGCCGAGGCCTTGATTTTTGGCGCAAGTCAAAGTAATTTTGTCAGTTTTTACGCAAATAAACTTTTAGTCATATTTAATCAAATCATCAAGATCGTGTTTTTTTGATTTGACATTTTCTTCCTAATGCATATAATATTTCTCCTATTTGTCATTGCTTTTTGTTAATGTGTATGTGATGTGTTTTTCTTATATGTTTCCCAGAATATTTTTTTATGACAAAACGCAATAAATGTATTTTAAATTGATTGTTTTTATTTTTTCCGTCTCTAAACCTGTTAAATCGTAATTTCAAACAATGTAAGTATATGTACCTATACAGAGATTGGTATATGATAAAATTACAATAATTCAGTAAATAAATTGGTTTACCATGAGATTTTATGACATTTTAAAAATTTACATATCTATCTTATAAGTGTTAACCATATTATGAGGATATTATAAAACATATTGACGGCCTCCGTGGTCGAGCGGTAAGACACTCGACTACGAATCCAGAGGTCTCCGGTTCAAGCCCTGCGTTCCCAAATAATTTATTGTAAATTAATATCTGTCATAACACATTTAATTCATATAAAAATAATATATAGTATTTTTGCGGAACCATTCAGAATCTAAGAGTTGCTTTAAATGGCTTTAATCGTGTTTGGTGACCACATCTGAATAGCCAGGTACTTCCCAACCTTCCCCTTCCCCATCTACTTTCTCTTTCCACTACCTTCCGCCTCATAACATAACCCTAATTGAGGATGCCGTAGTCTGACTGGCTCTATGCGGTTGGAAGCAATTGGGACTCTTGTGCGGTATTTACTATTTAAAAATATATGTAAATGAGATGATTAATTAATTACCCAATTAATTAACCTGAGGGAGACAAAGATGAAAGACAAAGCAAAAGATGCCGCACTCCTTGGCTTCGTAATCTACGCGAGTGGTACGAGGGCAGTTCCGCAGAGTTGTTTCGCAGAGAGAGCTACAGCCTGGGTGAATATTGCCCTGCTGATGGCCAACCTTCGATAGGAGAGAGCACCAAAAGAAATAGATCTAATAAATTTTTCTGAACTATCGGTACCTACACATCTCAACTAGTAGTCGCTTGTTGTCCCATTTTTTATATTATATTATTCCTATAATGGCGACTAACACAACGAATAAACTATTTTTTCCATTGATAACCTCTATAATTACAACGCGCCGCCCGACTGCACAGATAAGTTTGTAAATCACGCTATGACTGATTTTTTTAAACGAAGAAATTGGCCATAACATTTCATCATTCATTGGCCGACTTGATGATTTTCTGGGTGAATTCTACCAGGAGCACAGAGCGTGAAAAGGATGAATCACCGTAATTGTTTCTCTACTTTTAAAAGGTTTATTTGGAGTTTTTAGCGTTCTCGGTACCCGGAGCGCAGAAGTCGAAGGAGTAAAATAACGAGAAAATAACGCGAGAGTTTGAATTAAATTCCGCAGCGGCGCTAATGTCGCATTAAAAATAACAATCGTCAGCCTTTTGCAGGGAAGACAGTGTTAACAAAATACCAGGAGCACAGAAAATGCGAATGGGTATTTTCAACTATTATTGTCATTATTGGTATTTATAGGAAGTTGATATTTAAATATCATATACCCAGGAGACCATAATACTCAAGTAATATGAATGTTATGTTTTTAGGATTTCAATTACTACCAATGTAAGCATTTTATTACTTTCTTAATACCTGAAGCTATGAATATGACTTATTTCTTACCTCTATAATACCTAACTATCTAAGAGGCACAATATTATATTATATATTGTGTAAATATATATTTATTTATCTAAATTTGAGTCATTCAGTGCAAAATTCAAACCTTTTTATATCTACTTTTTGGGCACAAGTGATTCTTCATAGATCAATTTTCTGGGATGTGGTCGTTTTTCAGCTATCTTCCAGTTTGTGAATCTCTCAGGATTTTAATAAATCAAAATATAGCACCTTTTTCTGCACTTCATTCTACAGTGGCACATAATCTCAGATCGCCCTAGTAAAGGATCGCCGTTCTGAATCAAAAAAATCCTGAAATGGCTCTAGCTATGTTCAGTGACCAGATTTGAATGGCAATATACTTTCAAACCTTTCTCTTCATCTCCTTCCCTTTTCCACATCATTTTGTCTCACAATATTCCCCGGAGTAGGGATGCCATAGTCCCACTGGCTTTGCACTATTGGAATTGATATTTTTAACTATCCCACAGTAAAACATAGTGATTAGGAGTAAAAAAGATTACACAGTGAATTAGATAAACCAATCTATTAATAAATCTTAAGAAACGGGAGTAATGAAAAGCTAGTGAACAAAGTAAACATAATTGCTTTAATATATAAATAGTCAACAAAACTTGAATAAATTAATTTTGTACTCTAATTTATTGATCTTTGACACGTATTAAAACTATATCATCACGAAGGTAGCATAAAAAATAAACATTTGGTATTTATAACAGAAACATTACATATTTATAAGTATAATAATAAAATTTCAAATATAATATGTTTATATAATTGTTCTTGTGGAAAACGTCAACTTGTGTCTTATGCCTAGTTCATACGAGAACAGGACAATACTGTTTTGTCCCAGCTTCGAACATATTGTCCTAGTGTGGGCAGAAGCTTGGAGGAGAGGACAATGGACCAAGAATATGTCATATCAGACTTTAAAAATCAGAGATTAGTTTATTATTAAAAATAGTCAAACCGGAGATTTGGTGAAGTATGCAAGTGTGTACTATGTATGTAGTATATTTTAACCCAAACAAACTTCAGCAAAAAAAAAGTTCAATATTGCAGTTTCCTTCCATGACACATCTTCAAAAGTTTTATTTCTATTCATAAGTATAGCTGAATTCAAAATTTACAAATCATTAAATTTTTAATCCACACCTACAGTTTTAATGACATTCAAAATGGTGTAAAGTTACTTACTTATATGAATGTTTAACTAAATCTTATGGAAATATAAAATTAATTACACTTATAAGATTTCTCAAGGGACCGGAAAAAAAATTATAGAGAGAAACCTTGCAATACGTGGGTTTTAAATGAAGAGTTTTGAAATTTCAGTTTTCAAGGGACCAAAAAAACAAAACCTTTTATGTGTGAACCTTATTTATGGGTTTTACTGAATTTGTTTATTCGCTATAAAAACATTATGCAGATCGTTTCTTCCTGTCCTTCAATATGCTAGAAATGAAGAACTCTCCGGCCTTGTAGGAGGACCTGACCAGAGGCCCACTGGCCGTGTAGAGGAAACCCAACTCGGCCCCCTTGTCCTCCCAGTGCTTGAACTTCTCCGGAGTGACGTACTCCACAACCTTCAGATGTCTCTTGGTTGGCTGCATGTACTGACCAAGTGTCACGCAGTCCACTCCCACTGTTCTTAAATCTGTGAATTGATAGAAAAAAAATTGACACAAATTAGGATTTTGATTAATTTTAAAAAGTTGCCCTTCAATGTCTATAACAATTTGTCAGTCATTCATTGTCCAAATCTCCTAATGTCAAAATATCAAAAGGGTCCTAATCTAATGGCAATAAAAGTATATATCACATACATATAATAATCTACCATGGACTTCAAACACAATTTTTATAAAATCATATCATTGACCGGTTAGTAACTGAGTGGACAAGCGCGTTGGATTACCACCTGGCCATTATGAGTTCAATTCCTCTACTAGCTAAGTCCTCCAACATTGAACAAGCAACATTTTTATAGGAGTTTTAAAAATATTTTCAGGTTATTTGTAACCCGGAAATGTTTGTCTATCTATAATAAAAAAAATATATATATATATATATGATGCCCTGAAAAAATACTGGTGGCAATTCCAGAGGGAAGATGTCCAGCTGACCCCTCCAGACAAATCTGGGAAAAGAAACTCCAGAGGCTGTGCAAGGAGAGGGTGGGTCTGCAATGGACGAAAGCCACCGAAGTAGCACAATGCAAAAAAAGCCTGGAGGCCCTTGTGGAAACAATGGGTCTCCGACCCAAATGGGACAAGGGGAAAGAGGTGAGGTGAGATAGCAAAGATGTAAGTGATGGAACAAATAAGTGGACATTAACCGCATTGAATCTTACCACCATCTCTCTGTCGGGTGATTTCTGGCAGTCATCCTTTACTAACATAGTCTCTATGCAGAAAAATGAAATTTTTTAGTCAGTTGGGTACTTATATATGTAATTGGTTTAAGTTAGCTGTAAGATGCAAATTTATTATACAATAAGCTAAATCCTTCATACACTTTCAATTTATACATGTACATATTTTGTTTTGTACAATAAAGAAAATTGTAATATTAGTTTTATTGATTGTTGAATGCATTTGACGTAATTCCTTGCATAGACCACAAAACCATGATGTCAAAGCTGAGAAATATTGAATAATATAAAAATTACAGATAATAAGCCATAGAATGCATGAATTTTATTTTTACCTCTCATTGTCTGTTCCACCTCCTCATCGGTTTCTCCTAAACCCAACATAATAGATGACTTGGTAATCAAATCGGGGTCAATTTCTTTGGCTGTTTTGAGAACTTTCAGGGTTTGCTGGTATCTGTAAAAAAGGCAAAATAATAATTTTAAACTAGTTTACCAGATAATTTAGGAATACAATAAAGGCAAGAAAAAATCTTGCATGATATAGGAAAACTAGATCACAGATGGTCAAGACCGTAATGAAGACTTAATAAGTGGATTTCAGAACTGGGGCGTCACAAATACAGCCCTAGGAATAAATATTCTGTTTATTATACTCACGTGGCTCGCATATCTCTGACAAAGGGTGTAAGCTTCTCCACTGTTTCAATATTATGAGCAAACACATCCAATCCACTGAGAGCAATACGCTCGATACATTCTGCGTTTCCTCTGAAATCTGGGACAAGGCACTCCACTAGTATTGCATTGTTTCTGGAAATAAAAATATCAAGATGATTATCAAATTTGGCTACAATATAAATAAAGTTTCTAATTTATTCTTATTCATTGTAAAATGCACTTGAAGGTGATTTTACCCAAAGCAAGCTCAGAAAAATTAACCAATTATTATTATGACGGTTCATACAAATCAAATAAAATGTAAAGAACATGCAGATCAAGAAATATACAGCAAAAAACTCACTGTTTTTTAATCTCTACGACAGTTTCAGCGAAATGAGCAGAACCTCCATCAGGCATATCTATTAGAATGAAAATAAAATAGTTAATTATTATAGAGCAAATTTGTATTTTTGTATTAATATGTTATGCCAAATTAATAGTGTTTCACCAAAGAATGTCACTCATTTTATGAGATACTGCAAGAAATAATATATATTTGAATAAACAAAGCAGTAATTTTTTTAATGAAAAATCTGAAAATAGATTTTCTTCCACCAACGAAAGACCAATCATTTTTCAATTTGAAAAAACATTTTTTTTATTTTAGTAATGCCTTAAAGGCTTTTACATAAAACACATTTTAGTTATACTCGTATAAAGGATTACAATAAATGAGAAGAATATAATATTTTTATTTATTTTTTATTAAAGAAAGACAAACATTCCCGGGTTACGAATAACCTGACAATATTTGAAAAACTCCTACTGCCATCATAAGAAGCGAAAGATGTTGCTTGTGCAATTATGGAGGACTTAGCCAGCAAAGGAATTGAATGCACGACACCCAGGTGGGAATCCGACACGTTTGTCCAATCAGCTACCGACCGGTCAAAGAGTTTAAAGCAAGAGTTTAAAAAAAAGTTAGTATGTAAAAGCCAAGTATATAAATATAGCATAGGTTTTACAATTAGTTATATTATCATAGTATATTTCACAAAATAGTGTAATATGTATATAATACATAGCATGATAAATTTCAAAGAAGTTAGTTAGTAAAGTGTAAATATGTTATCGCAGCGTAATGTAGTTACAATTAGTATTATTATAGAAGATTTCAAAAAAGAATATAGTACATGGCATAATAACAACAACATAACTGAATGATAAAAACAATAGTATAACCATAAAATTAGTAAATAGGTACTATGTAAATAGTAAATTACAGCGAAATGGTTAGTAATTATATAATAGTAATTATGTAATAAATTAATAGCAAAACAATTTTTACATTCTAAAAATTGCAACATTTTCAGGTCTCTACTTATAGTTTTTTAAGAAACAGAACCTAAAAATATAATTATATGAATTGTAAGGTTACCATCTCGGTCCACAGATGTCAGCACCACATAGTTGAGTCCCCACTTTGCGATGGCGTGCGCTGTGTTCTTAGGCTCATCGGGGTTCGGCGGGGGGGGCGCTTTGGCCGTCTTCACGGAGCAGAACTTGCATCCCCTCGTACAGGTGTCACCCAAGAGCTGGCAAAAATAACCAGAATCAATTGATTTTTTTTTTTTTTTTTTTTTTTTGTGTTTTACAGACTATATATCCATTTACAAAAACACAAGAAGTAACAATATTAAATTAAATTAAGAGATATTTTTTAACATGTCTCTTTGAAATCTTCAAGGTTTACGTTGAAGATATCAAAAGAGACATGTTATTTAATAGTACCATACCCGTGTCATGCTGTGCTGAGCCAACACGTCTGTTCTGCCATGTGGAATGCACAGCAGATCGTGATGTCGCCCCTGGCAGTAGTTATTTGGCACAAACAACTTATAACATTCCAGGAGGTATGGATTGTCAATCAAATTATTCAATATTTTGTACGCTGTTACTGCAAGGGCCCCACTCCTTCTCGACTGGAGACTTTGATAAAGCGTATCGGAGAGCAAATCTTTATGATGCATAAAATTTTGGATAGACGCCGTGGATTCTCATATACAAATATCTGAGAAACTTTGTTTGGATCTGTTCCAATAATTGTATATATTTATTTTGGTATGGGGCCCATACAGCAGAGGCGTACTCTAGTTTGGACCTTACAATGCAGTTGAACATAGAAGTCATCGCTGCAGGCTTGGTAAATTGTTTGCTAGACCTTATAACAAACCCTAACAGTCTGTAGCACGATGTGGATAACTGCAATATATGGTCTGAAAACGTAAGTTTGGGATCAAAAGACTACTCCTAGGTCTTTGATCGACCTTATAGATGACAATAAATCATTCCCTATTTTATAATTAAATTTGATAGGGTTTTTTGAGCCGCGTATATGTCATAGATACACATTTTTTTGTGTTAAAATATAATTTATTTTCGTCAGCCCACGCAGTTATTGCATCTAAGTCTAGTTGTAATTTAATACAATCTTCGCCGGTGCAAATCCTCATGAGCAACTTCAGATCGTCGGCAAAAAGCAGGCAAGTGGCATGTTCAATGCATTCTTGTAGGTCATCGATTAATATCAAGAACAGAAGAGGCCCTAGATTTGATCCCTGTGGTATTCCGGAGAATGCAGTAAATTCTCTAGACTCATAACCGTCGATGCAAACATATTGTCGTCTGTTTCTTAAATAGGACACAAAAAAATATATGAGAGGTTCGTCAAACCCGATTTTGTGCATCTTCTTTATAAGTATATCGTGATCGACTCGGTCAAATGCCTTAGCAAAATCTGTGTAGATCACATCTGTTTGGTATTTCGCATCTAGTCCTCTTGCCACTCTTTGTGAGAGCTCAAGTAGGTTAGACACCGTCGATTTCTTTGGCAAAAAACCATGTTGATTTCCGCCAAGAAACGGATTTACCTGGTATTTTAATTTTTTTTTTCACAAATGATAGATTCAAAGACCTTTGGAAGTAATGACAATACCGCCACTGGCCTATAGTTTTGCGAATCTGTTTTACTGCCCGATTTTGTGTATTGGGCTTACCCTAGTAAGTTTCCAAGATCGGGGGAAAGGTTGAATTTAAAATACTAATGTTAAATAAAAAAAATGAAATAGGTTTATACAACTGATCTCCCAGATTAATAAAAATATATGGTGGAATGCCGTCTGGTCCCGTGGCCTTGTCGGGCTTTTGTTTCCAGATGCAAGTTTTCGTTTCCCTCAGGATTAATTAAGCTTAGAGAAATTGAACCTGTGTTCCTGGGAACCTCTTGCCGGAGACTCTCGACACATCTAGGTTTGGGGACATTTGATTATATACTGACTTGAAATATTCCGCAAAATTTTTCCGAAACTAATAGGGGCATTGTATGATTTCATCAGCGTTCATGAGTCCAATTGGAGAACCCCCGCCCTTTTTTGTGATCTAATATATTGCCAGAAAATTTTGGAGTCGTCTTTGATCCCATCTTCAATATTACACATGTACAATTTCTTTTTTAAAGACATCTCTTTTTTAATTCGGATCTCTTCGCAGAGAATAACAAGTAATCTGATTTGTTTTTTAGTAACCTTGAATTTTCTGCGAAGTGATTCTTTACATTTAATTTTATCAATTATACTTTTTTTTGTCGAACCATACCGGATAGTCAACATTAGTTTTGAATGGTTTTTTTAAGGGTACACATAAATCAAATACAATCATTAGGACAGTATAAAAATAGTCTACAGCCTCGTTTACCGATTTCATTATATATAGATGATCCCAATCAAAGTGAGACAATATATTTTGACATATTTATGTTGATTCGTCTGAAATTAAATTTGTTGAAGTGGATCCTATTCGATATTAAAGGTAGTGGCGTTCGGTAATGGTTTGAACGCGTCTCCCACGCCCTGCTGCCTCGTCCCTTGACAAGGTTGCCGAGATGGCTAATGTAGGATGGTGGGGGATCTTCTTTAACTAATGGTTCATCACTGTATGTCACATTACAAATATTTTTATGTTGCTTAACACTAAATCCAGCATATTATTGTGTTTGTTTAGCACTGAATTGTGTTGCTGCAGTCCATTGGAGTTAATAAAACAAATGTGGTTTAACAAAACATCTTCTGGTTTGTTATGCAGATTAAAATCTCCCATAATTATAATGTTTTTGTTGGCCAGGAAACTTGCTTTATTATCGATATGTTCATAAATTTAATACGAGTATCTCTGTCATCTGTGCAGTAGAAATATACTACACAGATAAGCCGCGCAGTGAAGTTGTTCGCAGTGGTAATTTTTATCCAAATATTTTCGCCTTCGGTTTCTAAGTCGTAAATACGTTAGACACGCACGGCTTACGCACAGTTATACATACGCTTGCCGCCTTCGAGTAGCTGGGCACCGCCCGCCACCGGCCGCCAGTGCATCTCGCAGACTCGGGTTGGCTGGGTCCCGCCGATGTGCCGCACCTACTGTCGAATAGCTCGGCGTCTTCTGGACAGAGGCTGCCTCAACCATGTCTCCTGTCAGTGCGCAATAATGTCCTCATTTTGAGTTAATAAGTTCGTTGTAAACTCATTCATTTTCGAGTTTACACCTCTAATGTTTTGGTAGGTGAGTCTTAATCTAGCCATTATGCTTGTGGGTAGTATTTGTTTGTTGCCGGGTTCGAATACGGAAATCTAAATTTATTTTAAAGAAATTCTATAACAGACTTCTGGATTAAGAAGTTTGTCCTTAGATTCTTCGGGGCAATTCTTAATTTTAAAGTGAGCTGTAGTTGCCGCGGGCTTGCAGCTAACTTCTACTTGGTTTCGGCTGATGCCCCTGGCAAACTTGATCAAATCCGCAATGCTTTGTACTTCTGTTTCTGGACAGAAAGGCCAGGCGTGAACGTAGAAACTTACGGGCTACCGCGCCGCAGTGCCTTGGTCCCTACCTTTGACGATAGGGACAGGCTGAACTGTGGTTTCCGGTTTCGTGACCCAGCCACTTTTTGTCGCCTCTCAGGCTCAGTTATGCCTGCTTGTGACAATAATATTTTGATTTGAGGTTGAACTTCTTCTTTTTTATTTTTCCGAACTTTTTTTTTTTTTGGCGGTTTAACTGCCGCTTTTGTAGTTGGTGTTTGTTTGGTTTGGGATCCCTGGCCTCCAAAAAGTGTCGCCGGTGTCGTACGGACGGGCCGCCCTACATTTTATCCGGGGCTCTTTAAGGTTCATTAGTTTATTTTTATTTTCAAGTACTTGTTGATTAGTACAATTTATTTTACTATCCATTCAAATAAAGTATAGGACACAACCAAAACTGACATACATAATACTATATCACACAATATGCAAACATAAGGTGTATATTTCCTTGACATTGTAAGACACTATATATTTCCTTGACTTGTGTCTAACATAATAATTTTCTTTTAAATGATGTCTTCTTGAACAGAGTAAAATTTTACATATTCCTCATCACCATTTTTTAAACAACACATCTTGTGAATGAATAACATATGATATATTATTTAGACCATAAATTATAAAGCTATGATTTTATTGCTGTGTTTAACATACAGACTAAGTTACTAGCAGTGAAGATAAGAAACTTTATTTCTGTGTGATAAAATTATAATGACTCTTATTATTTGATAACCCGGGGTCAAAGATGTACTTGAACTCAATCTTAATTTTTCAAGGTTCAGTCTCTGTACTTATTTGAAATTTTAATACTCCATATAATGGATTTTTACTAAACTCCGAAGTTTGATACTTGATTTTTCAACTGTTCAATTCAATGCTGCTTCATAAAACAATGATTCACATGATTTGTGTGCAATTTATCATAAAATTATTAAGCTTTTATTTTAGTATTATGTAAACTTGAGTTGTTTTTCCCAAAGGATACAGAAGCGTACAAAGTTTTCATTCATGTTACGAGTTGTATTCTAAAATAAAAATTATGTTTTGTTTAACCCTTTCAGACACACAATCAAATTTTTTGATGTACCTGAATAAGAATAATAAGAAAAAAATGACGTAAATTTTTTAAAAATATATGTTTCCCACTACTAGATAGCAGCACAACTAACACGAGTGGAGGTGTATAAGTTGTGCAATCACATTGCAGAACCTACAATAAATTATTACATAAGTGTTTGCAGTGTGCAAACACACCATCAGAAAGGGTTAACACCACTTTTTTGCGTGGTAAATAAAGTGGTTTTAAACAAAACATTTTATTTATATTTATTACTATATATAACCACAATGTGTTTGCTTTCTGTAAAAAATAATTGTATTCTGTTATATCCTCATAGATAACACATTGAAAAACAATAAGAATACGTCTTTATTTCATACTTTTATGTCAATGCCACATGTTGTGTCGTATATATATATATATTTATATATGTAAAAGAAATAAATAAAATAAGTAAGTTCTCATAAATATAGGAATTAAATACAGATTATTCATGGCACGGATAGGTAGTAAGCCTGCTGCATCGTAAACACAGATTATTCATGGCATAAACAGTTTATTTTTAATAAATACGGGATAATTGGTGTTTGTTTATTTTTCAATTATTATTATATATATCTATAAAACATATTGACTGCGAAATGCAGGCCTTAGTGATAACATAAGGGTCATGCTGTTATGCTTTACACCTGATCAGAATTTCATCAAATGCTGAAACGGGCCGAAAACGCTGGATAGCGGGACGATTATTTGAAGTGGTAACAATTAAAAATGCATAATGGCGCTAATAATCGATTTGCGACACTAAAATGTGATAGTGGTTCAAACCACTAGGCCTAAATTTGCTTGCAAAAAATGTGGAATAACGCCTTTGACCTAAACACAGTTGATATGTTATGTGTGCTTTCTCTACTGAAATCGTCAAATTTGCCAAAAATAATACAAACCATGATAGTTGCTGTTGCAGTACCATGCTTTCCCCCTCCCCAGCATTCTCCAATATTGGGACATCTTGCCTCCTCACAAACTGTATTGAGATTCAAAGTCCGCAACTGTTCCTTCAACTTACTGAAATTAGAACCTGTTCAAAAGTAAAATATTGTTTGTTTTGTTTTTTAATAATATTTCAAAATGGCTAGAAAAAACAATAAAAGGGTAAATAAAATATCGCAAATAATGAAGGTAATTTGTACAACGGACCTGTTGGTATACTCGTTTTAAGCCAAGGGGGCAGCCTTAACCTCTCATTTTCACCCTTGGCTCTCTTCAATTTCCCATCGTAGTCCTTCCAGTCCTTGGGAGCATCCTCGTCAGCGATAAAGTCGTGAAGATGCGGCCCATCTTCTAATTTTTTTCTAATCGACTCTAATTTCGAAGAATGACTGCAACGAACATCCTAAAAATATTATGACATAAGACAAAATATTGGCACGCTTCAAAACATTTCGGGAGATTGAGTAACATACCCCTATCTTCAAATTTCCAGCGACTTTGAGGCAAGTTCTGTACATATTTATTTTGAAATATAATTAATCTACGTAGAATGACTATTTATCACATTTATAGTGATAAAAAATAATTAAATGCACGCAATTTCAGTAATTTGACAGCTGCGCCGTATATTATTTGACAGCTGAACGGTGTTACAATGTCGACTTGATTTTTTCCCTACTTAAAAAAAAAATTGGTAAAAATATCGCAAAATAAAGACACCTCACCAAAAATGGTAATCTCCGACAAGGATTCACAAAGAATATTCACGTTTTTGTATCCCTTTTTATCATGATGTACTATTATTATGAAAATAATAACAGTACAGAAGTTCGCCACACTGAATACAGTCATCTGCTAAAGAATGACGTCTACTGTCATTATTTCATGAAAACAACGAAAGTCATGTAGAGACGAAGATGTGTTGCGAATGTTTCTCATCTTTTTTGCGGCAATGGAGAGCGTGGATAAGACCTTTGTGTATTGCAGTGTACGCCTTAATTATTATAATTGTCGTCCCTATTTTGATAACTAACTCTATCAACAATGGCTTCAAGAAAAGGGACCAGGGTTCGCTTGTCGGTGGTGCGTTTGTTTTGCTAGCGATTCCCATTTCTATTTGGGAAATAACGCAACATGTAGTCTACTACACCAAACCGTCCCTCCAAAAACACATAATCAGGTAAATATTAATTGTTTTTTTCAATTTTATTTTTTTATTTGTAATATTTATGGTACTAGCTGACGAGGTTACTGTTTCAGGATATTATGGATGGTCCCGATATACGCAGTCAATGCGTGGCTGGGACTTGAGTTTCCGGAACAGTCTATTTACGTTGATTCTATTCGAGAGTGTTACGAAGCGTATGTCATTTACAACTTTATGAAATATCTTCTGAATTACTTGAGCGAAGACACAGATCTAGAAGCATCGCTGGAAATGAAGCCTCAAGTGTATCACATATTCCCTTTGTGTTGTTTGACTCCGTGGGAAATGGGAAGGTGAGTGAATATTTGCAAAACCTTGCATTCATTTAGTTTGTATTCTTTTCCAGTCGTACAGCCATTGCTAGTTTCAAGTATTCAAATAATGAAACAAATCTAGTGAAATTAATAATTCTGAATAAAGACAACTTTTATAAAGCATATTTTTCTTGTGATATTGTTGATATTCTTAGTAAGGCGATCATCATTATGAAGATGCCCTCTCCTATCGAAGGTTGGCTATCATCAAGACAATCTTCACCATGCAGGCGCAGGCTGCAGCACAAATTCTCATTATATTATTAAATGATTGTGTTGTACATTTAATTATCGTTTCAGGGAATTTGTGCACATGTGTAAGCATGGAATCTTGCAGTACACCATTGTGAGACCCGTCACAACCATCCTGTCAGTTGTCCTGGAGCTGTCGGGGGTGTACGGAGAAGGAGACTTCAAAGCCGACGTTGGCTTCCCGTACATGGTGATGATCAACAACATGTCCCAGTTTGTGGCCATGTACTGCCTGGTTCTGTTCTACAAGGCCAACAGAGTGGAACTCAGACCAATGCAGCCTCTGCCCAAATTCTTGTGCATCAAGGCAGTGGTGTTCTTCTCATTTTTGTGAGTACATATATATTCAAATTCTTTATTGGACTAAATGTCAATTTTAATGATACTGCCATTAAGTGTTATATTTAATCTTCCTCTTAACAATATTTATGAAAATTACACATTACGCTTTCCAAACTGGAATAACTTTAATAAAGCTTAAATAGATTATTTTTACTAAATTACGATTTATGTTTACAGCCAAGGATTCATCATCAATCTTTTAGTCTATTACAAAGTCATATCGTCAATATTTGATACCACAGATCAAGATACAATCAAAACTATTTCATCAAAGTTACAGGTATTTATTTATCTTTTAGAAATAAGTTTCTGTGTAATAGATTATTATAATTTCCTAGCTTCATCTTCCTACTAGTTTATAAGTTACTAAGAAATATTTAACCTTTACCATTCTTGAATGTTTTACATGTTTTAACACAATGTTTGTTTATATTTAATAATTGATTAATACTTTGATGTTATAGTCCATAAAAATTAACCATTTCTTTTAGGATTTCCTCATTTGCATTGAGATGTTCTTAGCTGCCATCGCCCACCATTATAGTTTTTCACACAAGCCGTACGTGCTTTCATCAGAGGAGACTCCTTCGTGCTTTGGAGCTTTCATAGCAATGCTTGATGTCTCAGATGTCAAGCACGATATCTCTGAACATTTTGGTGTTGTCAGTAAGTAAAACCTAACCAGATAAACATGTTTCAATAAACTCACAATTTTAATGACAATCTAGGAAATTTATTATAAAATGTTTCAATAATAAAGATTATAAAGCAATATCTTTTTATGACTAATTCTTATCTTTTCACACACAGGTAGTTCGTTGAGTAGAAGACTCAGAGGAAAATCAGCATATAGCTTGGCCAGAGGCGAAGATGAGAGTTCCAGACTGGTGGGGGATCCCGGACCCTCAAGTTCTACCGCCAACACCACAGTTAATAGTCCAACCTACACTGACGATCCCTCTTCTCCAAACTATACGGACGTGGTCATTCGCAGTACTTACGGGGCAGTAGGAAACTCTGGCGCATCTCTAAACGCAATCGATGATATAACGCCAGATGCCCCTGACACCTCCAGTAAAAGCTGTTGACGTGGTATCGATCAAAGTAAATCACGTGATAATACACAATGAAGAAATGTTAGCTAGAAACCTATAGATAATTTTACAAAGGCCACGGATTGGAACCTTCAATACTAATGTAAGATACACATTGAATTTTACTGAAACCTCCGCAAAAACTGAAAGACAGTTAAATGAAGCCACTCCAAGATAAAAAAAAAAACGGTTCTTTACCTTCAAGTAATAATTATTTTTTGTGTTGGATAAATAGTGTTATAAATTGTTGTTAAATGTCAAAAGGGGTAAAAGATTGATATATTTCCCGGGCAGGGAAAGGCCAATTCTTGACAATGTCTTTCTGAATAGCTTTTCTTGATAAGCTTATGTCACCTAGCCTTTTCATTCTATACAACAGAAGAAGGTAAAATTAGCTTATAGTCGTGGCACCCGTATATTTAATCAAAACTCAATGTGACCTTAAGTCTACGATATGTGTACTATCAACCTTTAACATTCCTGGACTATTTTTTCATAGGATCAAATTAAAAAGAAATGTATCTTTGTTATCATTTAAACTTAATTTCAGTACCATCTGTGAAAAAAGCGGCTCTGTATCAACAGAATTGTTGAAATGCACTGAGTAAAATCAATGGTTGAAATTTATTTGTGAAATTTCTCCTGTAAATCTAGCCGTTCAGAAATGAAAACAACGTGTCTGTATTCCTATGACATGTTTTTTTCATTTTTAACAATTGTGGTATCTAGGTTTATGGTTTGAGATAAATCACTTCTCATAGAATTATAAGTGCGTGTGTGTGTTTGTCGTTGTATATTTTGAAGCCAAAATGATTGCTGTTTAAAAAAATGACTGCAAAACCCTCCAACCAACCCTGCGATTTTCAATCAACCGTACTTTCCAATAAAAAAAAACATATTTTTAAATTCAGTTTACATAATCAGTGTTATGTCATGGTTGCTTTTTTTGTTGCATAAAATCATTGTTTTTAGAATTTAGGCAGGATTTCCAAAACATGGTTGGATGGGTCGAAAAAGGATATCTGTGATCTATGAAAAAGATTTAGTAAATTTGCTAAAATTAGATTATGTTTAATAATGTAGTTTCTATTCTAATAATATATTTCGAGTTTTCTCAAAATTAATCATTAAAAAAAACTATATTTAGGTTTTAATTTTAAGAGTTCTCATCATTAGGTTAAAAAAATAGTAGAGTTGATTTTAAGAAAATCAATTTGATTCAAAATAAATGTTTTATGTTGAATTTGATCTACGCCAAAAAAAACTTAAATCATGATATGTAGTATGTAAAAAATAATTATAATAACCATTATCTTATGCCTTTCAATGTGCGTGAAAAAACTATTATTTTCATTTGTATAATACGTGTGCATTCAGTGATATTAGATTAATACTGGTTATGAAATCTCAAGATTTAAAAAAAAAAAAAACACTATCTAACAAAATTATTTATGCAAATTGAAATTAAACCATAAGATGGTGTTTGTGTATTCTGTTTTGCTGTTCAATAATCATACTTTATTAGCCTTTATCATCGTACTAAATAATAATACATAATAAATATTTGGTAATGTATACATACATATTTATCCACTCATCCCTCTAAAACCACTAAACTGGCTTTCCGTAGAAATTCTGAACTGTCCCAACACCACTAAAGTGGCTTCAAATGATTTTTATTACAAAAATGGCACAACTTATATATTATACTGTCCATGTTAATTATCTTCATTAATAAAATCTATCATATTGCCTATGTTAATCGTCTTGAAATTATTGTTAAATGACCAGGGCGCCAAAAAAATTCTTCGGGACAGTTCAGAGTGCCTTTTTTTAGGTGGATGTTTGAGTGGTTATACACATAATGTAAATTGTATTTGAAGTTTCAGATAAATATTTATTTCAATTTTAAAAGAATCTTCTTTCTGAACTTCTTATTTATTATATCAAAACCCTCCTTACACCTTTATATTAGGAGTTTTGAACCTTCATTATACTATAGTAAGTATTTTTATATTGTAATAAAATATAATTTTAAGTTCCAGTAAAAAATGAGGTAACAACCATAATTTAATATATCAATGAGAAGTTGGTTGCTTTTATGTTTAATTATTACTGTGAATATTGTAACAATAATGTATCGTTAGGTCAAGCATTGGATGTTTTTTAATAAAAATGCACTTTATTTTACATACAAGTTTCATTATTTTATGCTGTTGGATATTGTTTATTTCAAGAACTTAAGATGTATGTTCAATTAATGGACAAACCAGTTGAGGAAAATTAAAGCTTCTTAAATTAGCCAAGTACAGATTATTATAAAAACGAGTCTACTAAAATATTTTCGAAAAATAAGAAAATAGCTAATAATTATTACTGATAAATCAAATGGAATGAATTTTAGAGGAATAAACTTTCCAATGTCTAAAGTGACATCAATCAAATAAATAATTTCAATTGATATTTGATTGAATACCTTTTATGTTTTATTGTTTGTATATTCTATTCTTAATTTCAACAATACAAGAAACATTATTTTAGAGTTTTATTAATTTCAATAAATTATTTCAAAATGGACGTCATGTCCATCGCTATGCTACTTCGACATTGGTAAATAATACCAAATACACCAACCGACGAATAAATGCTAATACTGTCAAACATTAAAACACAAAAAGTTTTGGAAACTTTTAAATGCCGGTTGATCACTTAGTAAACAAATATATAACCTTAAATCTAATTGGTGAATTATCAATAGATATCGAACATTACATAATATTACTACATATTTATAATAATCTCACATAAGATTCGTCTGTCAGTAAATTATAGATATATTATTGTTATACAAATTTTGGAGAAAGCTTTTACTTCTACGTGAAAAGTTGAAGGTTTACTGTAGGTAGGCATATATATTGGGTTATTATAGAATGGCCTATCAATAAAATAACCTCTGTGAGTTTGGTTTTTAACCTATTTTTTAATGGCAGATATTTTTGGTTGATCGCTGAGCTGCTGGCTAACAGTGTTGTGTATGACTTCCATTCCTTTCTGAGCAGCCAGGATACTATTGCTTTCCATGCGATTCCACAGAGTGCCCATAAACAGGCAGTACAGCAAAACAGCAACCAGAAGCAACCGAGGTATATCAACCACGGTTCGTTCGGCCATCCCAACGGTACTCAGAAGTAATAGAAATATGCTGGAAGCATAAATAAGATATTTTCTTGCGGAATATTGAAGCGCAGAAAGGGCGTCTTTGCATACAGCGATGGAGTCCTCCAGTGTATTAATATATTTCTCTGGACTTTGTTGGTTGTTCTCAGAGGGTATTTTCTTAATGAAAAGCGTTGCGGCCACAGCTTCGTGATCCGAGTAGGAAAATTTCTGTTCCGGGACTTCATCTGGGAGGGGTAAACTGTACTTTACTACCTCAGCCTATGGTGAATAAAAATGTAATTCATAATTAGTAAATAAAATCCTGTCAAATAAAAAAACTCATTCCAACATTTACTTCACATTTTCATATTGCAAACATTAAGCTAGGTAGATAGTTTTTAAATTTTGTCAAACTTCAGATTGCATTTAACTTGATAATAAAACAAATAATATTTTTACTTTATGAACTACATACATATTGCTTGCAAAAATAATAATTGTTATCACAAAAATAGGCTCATTGAATGAATAGTAGCGATGGGAAAAGCTTCACAGATTTGTGAATGCTTCACGAATTGATACTTCTTCAAAATGAACCTTTCACGATGAACCCTTCAATTGAAGTAACATATTAATCACAGCATTTCTCGTCGGGGGGGGTTGCTAGCGATAAATGTACCAAATAATAGTCACGTTTTTTTCTTAATAGTTTTATTCGGGACAGCTCTCCCAACCACATAACCCACTCCTCCATTATGGTATAACAAAAATTATACCGTGTAGAAAAACTACTTCTTTCTTTCTTCTATGTGTGTATTAATGAATTGTCTATTACTAGTTTCTTGTCTATTGTTTCTCGATGACAGCTGCCCATATGTTTGAGTTGTTGGCGGTATCATGCCTTAAAAGGAATGATGTACAATAAGTATGCATAGCCTTACAGAGAATTTGCAAAAAGCAAATGTAGTAATTGCGAAATTTTCAGTTTCTGTAAGAGCGATGTGAACGTTTTTCAGGGCTTGAAGTACAATTTGAATATTTCTTACTGTACACAGTTTGACAGTTTGCTTAGCAATAGGGTGAATATTGCGCAAATGACGATTCATATTACAGGCATTGCCTCCCTTTATGGATATAACTTTAGAACAAAAGTTGCATTTGGCCTGGTAAACCCCAACTTCCTTAAAATAAGCCCATATTTCACTTTCTCGTTGAACGGCCATCCATAATTTTAGGTAGAGATTATATAGTCCTATAGACAAAACAAGCACAGAAATCATAAGAAACTGTCACGGGTACATGCGAGGGAACGGATAACTAAAAAGATACTTCATTGCTTCATTCATTCTTCAAACTAAAATCGAAGGAAGAAGGGAATGAACAATTGAACTGTGGATGATGCAATATTTCAGTCTTTCGAACGAATGAAAAATTGAAGTTCGAAGTAGATGCCATAGATTGTTCAATCGGAAGTACCAACTTAACCAACTTCAATTGAAGTATTTGTTCAATGAAAAATGAATGAAGTTGGGACTGCTGTCAAAAGAAGTACTTCTTTGAAACCTGTCACAACGCTAATGAATAGCATTTAACAATATATTTACAAGGAATTTTAATATTTATGTACATATGTATAAACAAGCTTACCGAATACTGGTTTCCAGAGTTGTAGAGAATATAGTCTATTCTCTTTCCCTCTGGGAGACGAGTTCCTTCCGCAGGGTCTGTATAGGAATTACCAGCTCTTTCGTTAGTCCCCCATTTGGGACTCTTCGAATTCTCTTTGGAAACATTTGCCAGTGAAGATACACAGGAATCCGTAAGAATGCCAGTTTCACAAATGATTCTATAACAAAAATAATGCATGAACAAATGAAATAAGGGTGTCCTCAAAAACACCACATTCTAGTCAAAAGAAGTTTCTTTTTTCCACATTTTCAGAAAACATAATTTTCTCACATACCTTCTGCACTTGAAGACGATTTAAAAAATAAATATTTTAAAATGTTTAGATAAGTCAGTTATCTTATACTGGAATGGGTACTTTATTTATCATCTCGTCTTACTTGTAAGCCAGGTCATGTGGTTGTGTATTCAAATCTCCACCCAGAATGTTGACATCAGCGCCCGAAGAAGTCAATTTAATAAACTCCGCAGTATTAAACGCTTGCAATATTCTATGAGCAAGGTAAATGTCTTCCGTACAATATTCAGCATGCAACTAGAAAATAAGAGAGGAAGTTCCGTAAAAATGACACGCACTTATAGGATTGATAGAGAACATTACAACACTGCAACAACACATGCTGAGGTCACAAAAGATAACCAATATTCATGGACGTCCGTGCTTGAATAGGTTTAATGAATTGTACATTTGTGAATGTTCATAACTACATTTCTTATTGTAATAATGAATAATTTCAAAACCCATATACCCCTTGACCGGGGTTTTTTTGTATATTGTGGTACACCTTATTTATTTATTTATTAACACTTCATAATTTACATATCATACATTTAATTATAATAGATGTCATACTAAAAGCGGACATATTGCTTTGTTTATTAAGTACAAGACTTTTGTTATAAACTGCAGATTTCAAGAATAAATTTGTCTTTATCTATATAGTGTGAGGATGTGGGGATGATCAGCTATGGCCTTTTATGGACTTTCTCCGCATTTACCATTTAAAAATTATTCCTATCAAGAGAAAACAGCCCGCCCGTTTCGTTTCAGATATGTCCAGAGTACAAGATACTTTTAGTATCGGCCTGGTGAAATAACATACTTCTAGAATTTCAAACAATGTTTGAAATTCCTATACTTATGTAAAGTGACCAGATGTAAGAATTCGGGTTTTCCCAAACTTCAGCTATCATTTCTTCTTCTGCGTCACTACTTTTGCCAATATTGGGGTGCCATGGCCGCACTCTACTATGGTTAACACATAAAAACTAGCTCAAGCCTGAACAATGGACAGTAACAAGAAACCAAAACTTAACTCACATGAGCAGAATACAAGTTGATGTTCAAATCGTTATATCTTATCCTGCAAAGGCCGATGCCTTTACCTCCGAACCAATCTCCGTGGTGAATCATGTGAACATAACCATTGAGAGGCCAAGCGTGGAAGAAAACTTCTTCAATCGGCCATCTTGAAAATACACAAACTCCAGACCCCAATACTCCACTGAAAGGATAAAAAAAATCATTAACAATGTGGTGACTGGAAAATAATAATAATTAGGAAATGGGAAAATGATTTTACAATATCGTTTCCTTGTGGTAAAATAAACCACCAAGCGTCATAAGGACACAATATATTTCCTTGATAATAATCTAAAATAAAATGTCCTCAATACCAAAGTAGTCAGATTACTCATTTTTCAGGCCGTGACCTTAACTTAACATTTCGCACAATAGTTTTAATAATTATTCTTAGAACTCACCTGTAAAAGTAATGAGAATGGGGCAGCACATCGATTACTTTGGACCTTATTTCAAAAAAATCTTTTTCATCCCATACTTCTTGTAAACTAACAATATCATGCAATCCTTTGCATAAATATGTGGCTATTGCATCCATCCTTTCTTTTCTGTTTTTGGATATGAAAGGAATACCCCTGAAATCCGAAAAAACAACATTTTTATTTATTTATAGGTAACCAAAAGAACAGCTATTCAAACAACATGAAACGAGTTTGTAGGTAATCATAACAAACAAAGTTCACAAATAATATTATTCTTTGTTGCATTTGACTATTCAAATCGAGGATATCATAAATGTTTCATGATGTATGTCTAATTTAGCTGCTGTTCTATGTGCGGCAAAAATGCGCTAAATATCTGACGAATACTGTTGGTGATTGTAATAAGAATAATTCGATAACCATTTTCAAATAAAACATACCAACAATTCAGTGTAATAACATTAATAAAGACTTCTGAAAGCTCCATTGCAAAAACAGACAACAATATTAATCGACAAACACCCGACGCACTGACGTTTCTTTGACTTTGACAGATAACAAAGAGAACAAAAACACTGAGCTGCACAAGATGTCGATTTGTCTATGGTCCTAGGTACAATAATAAATAAAAACGCACTTTAGGTTTTAGGACAATGTAGTTTTTAGAAATAACCTTGACCGTAGGCAGCCAAAAAAAGCGGTGATTTTATTTTTTGTTTGATTGACGAAAAGATTCTACTTTGAATACTATGGAAAGTTTTTTCTCCTTGTTTTCAGTTTTTTCATACAAAAAACTATTCAGATTTTTTTAAAGCCTACTTTATTATCTTTACATGTTCGATGGAAATCCAGCAGCCTTTGATGCGTGGTTTTGCAATTGGGCATTATTGAACACTCTTAATTTTAATAATTATAAAAAAAGCATTGATATCCATGTTTTTATTACCATTAATATTTACATCTGTCCAATGCAAGTACATTTTCAATATGCCTACTTCAAAATAATACAAATTGCAAGAAACAAAACATATAAAAATATATAACATTTATAATTCTCCCTAAAAATACATTACCTTTAATATAAATAATCAGCTTTCTTTCGAGTGTTGTTGCTTAAAATAACAATAGAAATAAATAAATCTAGAAAAATTATGTAACACAATACTTAGTAAAGAAATCATAATAATACATTCAATGCCAATTCAAACTATTTTACCACTCTCTGATCGTTTTATTTCAACTAATCTACATGCCCTAAAAAGCACAGCTATTTCTTTACAGAAAAACCCAAGAGCATGTGCAATCGGTTCAAAAATATCCCGGAGCGATGTTAAAATATTGAATATAAATATCAAGGGAGGCTGTATTAAGCCGTTAAAAACTGACGATAACAGCGGTTTCAGGAAGTAATCAGAAAAAAGTTGTATGATGCCAACAGTCAGCGGACGGACAATACTAAAAAGAATAAATCTAGAAAAAAGAGATAATAACATAATATTAACAGCAGATTCATGATGTGATCTTTAAAAATTAGAAAACATATTTATTTCTAACTAGCATAAATAACTTCCTGGGAGTAATAAGCTATCCATTTTACTTTGAGTATGGTGTTGTAATGTCAAGTTTGAAAGATTTTAGCTAACTGTCGTAATGCACATAAATCGTCCAAAGCCTGAGCCGCTGCGGTCGAGTGAATATTACAAAAAAATACCTTAAAAATTGCAAAATAAACGCAGTGAAAAGCGAAACTGCAACATTGGCAATTCCAAATATTTGGGCCCAAAATCTAGTGGCAGCATTTTCTGTCTTTTCCGCCAGGTAGTCGGCCAGTATTGTGGGGGGACAATCCGTTGTGTGAAAGTACGCCGCATTACCATGGTCAAAATAGTATAGCTCGGCGCTTTGCATGTTTGGCTCTAAAACAGAGAACATACATATAGGAGTATGGGAGACTGTATACCTGTTCTAAGCAAACATTTAGATCCTACTCTTTTTTTATTATTTAGCATTGACACACTCTAGTTAGCTCTATTACCGGGTGGCTTGCAATTAGCGTAGCATTCAGATTCTGGCATGCAATTGACTGCGCTGTCTTTCGAATCATTTCCATAAATTGCATCTCGTCTGTTCATGCCCCCTCGGTTAATGTTTTGATCCTGAAAATACATATATATGCAGGCATTCAATTGCATTATCGTCAACTAGAAAACATAGTTATTGTTTTGGATGCGTAATAATGCAGGAGCTGTGTGACAAGAGACTGGAACAAGCCCCGAAGTAACGCAAGATTGGGACATCTAGGAAAGGGAGATGAAAATGAACATTATGATTATTAGGGATTAACAAAATATTCTCACACAATTTCGACTAGGGCAGGTTTGGCCTTGATCAAATCTGTTATTGCTTTGGGGATTCCCACAACTTTGCTTGCTTCTATTTTGTTCCAATCCATTAGTCATTGACTTGTTAGAAGACTGTTGAAATGCACTTGGAAACCTAAGGGTCAAACATTTGTATTGAAATAACATAAATTGACAAAAAATGCTAATTCTGCTACTTGCAGATAACATTCTCAGTAGCGTCATGTTCTTTCAAGGTAATATAATAAGATTAAATTAGTAATGTGGTAATTACGGTGCATGAGGACACGGAGGATATGACGGACATGTCCCAGATATAATGCCACTGGGATATCTCTGCGGTTCCATTTTATTTGAGGCTTTCTGCTGCTCGGGCGATGATAAGGCGCTACTTGCATAACCCTTGATAAATGCAGATAATTTCATTAACAGAAATAAATAGAAATGCAAAAATTATTTATCAATTGATTATTTCTCAAGCCTTATACCTGAAATTGTACTTCTTTTGCGGTTTTAGTGTCAGCTACAAGCACTGCAGAATTATCAATGTTGATCGAACTTTTAGATTTCTTTGGGACCTCCTCTTCAATAATTTTAGATTTTTTATTTTTATGATGATTCTTGATCAGTACCTTATAAATAAATAAATAATAATAATATACAATTTGAGACAAGTTTAAAAAGATTGGTAATAATTATAAGTTTTACATCAGATCTACCAAAACCAAACCACATGTTATTAAAATGCAACAATTCAGCCAACTTAATTTAGCACCTACACCTAAATAAATAAAGTGTTTAACCCACTGTGGTAGACGTGAAGTTACTACGAACCAAAAGATAACCTGTAACAATAACAATAAATAAATGTGTGTAGGTACCTCCACAAAAGAAGTATTTGAAGAGTTGTTAGTAACTGTATTGTTCTCTGTTTCGTCAGAATGAGTTGAGGAATTGGTAGTCTCATCTGCGGATTCACTTGCAAGGTCCAAAGGAAACATGGGGGTTGGGGGCCCCATTGTGTCAATCACTTTGTGAATATCGTGGTGTAGGGTGTTGGTCATCGCTGGACATGGTGGACACGATGGTACTTCTAGAAGCAATCACTATTTTAAGTATCTTTTAATACAACACATATGTATGTGTCAAATATATTGTACCAAGTTTATTGATTAATTACATACCAGACCTAGTACACATGCGTCGATTTCCTGGGCAACCAGGTTTGCATATATTAGGCATACTCTCTGATACCATTTCGTTAAAATTATAATGTTAAAATTGATTGAAATTCAATATAATAAAATCAAATAAAATGCTTTTAAAATTGTACAAAATACAGAATTCTTTTGATTTTTGATCAGATTGCTCTTTTTTCAAATAATGTCTGTTACTCTTTATTTAATACATTTTTTTAAGCTAGCAGGTACTGTGGCAATTTTTTTTTTAAGGAAATACCTAACTAATATACATCAGCTTTCAAATGTGGGTTATAAAGACTGTGTTGTGTTTTCAAATTATCCTGCCGTGTCAAAATAAAAATAATTGAATATTAAAACACATGCTTATTTTTAAATTGTTTTAATAAATATTTACTTATATACATTCCAAACTCCTTAATAATACTATATGCCTTCAATGAGCCAAAAAAATGCATGTGCCGAATGTCACATGATTACGCACGTATGTATTACAATAAAATTTAAAAAAAGCTAGAAGTGCTCGTAGGAAACATTGACCAATGAAATATAATGAATGATTACAATATACATGCACAAGAAGTTGTACTACCAAATCTTAACTTACACTCACCATCTGTAACCGTAATAATATATGTATTTGATTTCTAATGTAAATTACAAAATTATTTTTCTTTTAAGATTATTATTATTGGTTTGATAATTAGGCGCAAATACCGGCAATTTTTCAAGGCTTTAATATTTTAAATAAAGTTGATAGCACGCTCCCTACAAAAATATCAGGAGAATTGTTTCATATTTGACATCATTGTCAACTTCTTAACTTCATTCTATTGATACGGTATCTTAAACACTCTCAGTGGCAAAGTGAGGATTACTTATTTTCAATATATTTAAGCATATTTCGACTGCTACGAATAGAACTACGCTAACTCAGGTTATCCAACTCATAGAAGAGCAGTTTATGACAAGCCAACTCTAACATTTATATTGATTCTACAGCATCATTCGACAAACTCTGTAGCACAGCAGTAAGAGCTTTGGTACCGGGTCCAGTGGTAACTTGTCCTTTGGTTAGTGCAAATAATGTTGATTAATACTATCAGATACGAGTTTTTACCAGATATACATTTTTTTAAAATAAAATAAGAAAAATACAGCAACCATTCAGAATCAAAATTTTACATGAAATTTGAACAGCTATGTTAGTAACCAGATCTGAGTAGTCTTCTGCCCAACATTTTTTCATTGGGGGCGCCATAGTTTGCACTGATTCACATAAAATTTAAATAAATTTGCATTATCAATATAATTATTAGTTTGGCTTTTTAATACAGTTATTAGATTTGGCATATCAACAAAACAGCACATGAACAATTTTATTTCTTACTTCTGATAGCTAAACTTGAGTTAGCACAGTTCAATCTCACGCACTTGGATGCAATCAAAACATCCAACGGCTATTTAAATTTGTGACATCAAACTGCAGTTGGATGTCTTTCAAAGTCTTCAAAGTAGAATACCTGATAACCCTGAGTTTTTACAAACATAACACATTAAGATTTTTTGCTTCCTATTTATTATAGACATTTAGAACATGATACCTATTACTATTAATATGCGAATGAGGCAAAACTGCAAAGCATTTCATAACTATTGGTCTCTCTGTTGCTACACATATTTGCTGCTTTAATTTACATAACATACAGTACATCAGTCATCCAGTTTATAGCGCGAATTGGCCAATATTTATTTTCCCTTCGACAAATTTACTTCTTTGTACTGAAGTGAACCTTCACTTTCACTTTTAAACTGTGGCAGGCAGCTATGCTTTGCTTTGCTTTAGCAAATATGTAGTAATTATCTATTATTATTTGATTATTCACAACATGAAGATTTGAAAACTACATATATGAATGAGAGTCAATAACATGGCAACTTCAACATGTAACAATATTTTTTCTGGTCTTATTTTAAGTGCTTTAGAATATTAAAAAGTTTTATAAAACATCAAGAGTTTTAACGGAATAATTCACTTAACATTCCTAGTTTAAGAAAATAAAATTTTGTTATTAAAAGTGATAAACAACACTATACTAACATTGAATTTGGTGAAATGAATCTAATCATATCATACAAATAAATTATTTATAGAGTTTAGAACTTTTTTATATGAATGTTCTTGAATTAGATTAGATGAGAAAAGAATAATCCATAGTGAGTTCTCAATAACTCTAGGTACTAAGTATGTATAGGATATTTTCTTAATAAATTAAAGCTAAATCAAATATTTTCAAGCGTGAGCAAATAGCGAATAATGAAGATATATCCTAAGCATATTTATGTTACAATTATGTATGTATCATAATCTAGATTGCATAAATAAACTATCACCACTAGCAATAAGTAGATCATCATGGAACAGAAAGTAGTTACACTTTCAGGTTGATGTGTATATTACCTCTAAACAGGAGTGAAAATGCTTACATATTTAGAAAGTCCACCTAAACACTTGTTTTGAGGGTTATCCCTGAATATGCTACCACTTCCTGTTCTAGATCGTGTTTTATTTTGCACTCACTCGGGTTTAAATGTGTAGAAATTTAAGCCAAGATAAATATTTGTATTGTTATATATAATTGACAGAATAAATATTCTTTAAACATTACATTAGTTTTTTGTACACTATGGATATTTATGTATATTGTAAAAAATAAACATTTCGTTACTCAATAGCCACTAGAATAAAAGCCCTATGTTGAGTTATTGCTGCAGTTTATTATATTGTGTAGTGTTTTCGTATAGATAAATAAAATCATACCAATGAAGCTACACTTGGTAGAACTTATTTTCAAAACAAACACATGCACTGATTGTTCGAGCTATAACTGGTTTTAACACAACATCTAAAAACTCATTTACTTATCAATTATACAGTTCAAATAATCATTTCTTTCTTTGAAAATATAAGAAAATAATTTAGATAAGATGTTTAATTTTATCCATGCAATGAAATAAATTACATGAAACCAAATAAATAAGTTCAAATTTGAATTAGAATTTTCAAGGGCGTGTTGATAAAAATATTGACAAAATAATTATTAATTATTTGAGGTTAACTAAAAACAATCATTTAAACTCCTATACGTTTATAAACAATGGAAGAATACTATTGCCAGTTCTTCGATATAAAAATAGTTTTCCTCTATCATTATCCACCAAGAGCCTTACTGTATTGCGAAAGAATCGCAGCACAAATATATATTTTTTAAAGCACAAATCATACTAAATAACTATGCTACGTACAGGTGCCACAAATTATCAGAATGACAAGTGTAATATTTACAGAAAATACAACAGTATAAAGGGATGCATTTTTGATATCAGAATAGTGTGAAAGGAATTGTGATGAAAATAAAAAACATAAAAATATTCAGAAATATGTTTAGTGATGACTAATTATTATTATAATACATCTTATCCTTACGTGAAAACTTAAGGTATACATTTTTGTTATATAAAAAAAATCAATGGTTTTATTAATTTGAGATGGTAACACAAAAGCTATAAAAAAATAAATACCTAACAGTCATAGCACTAATACATAAAAATATACATAGTATCAAAATGAACATTAGTAAACATTTGAGCATAATATTATTATTTCTAGTCACGTAAAGCTATGACAAATTACATTATAAGTGTATTGAGTGCTTTCAAGCTTTTGCATAAGTATATAAATATGATTTATGATTCTTATTCATACAAAAACAACCAAATTATACCAACTGCAAACAGTTACTTCTTGTTTTGCCGGTAATATCCGGTGACACTTTCTAATGGGATCGATTTAATCTAACCTCGGGCAGTGAGAAAATGAAATAATGCTTCTTCCTTCGCTGGATTAAATGTTTTGAAAATTAGGATACCTTATATATCTAACCGGCATAGCGAAAACCTTAGAAAAATAACAAATATTCAAAAACATATTATTGTGTGCATTCTTGTTAAAATGTAAATGAAAACATTATCAAAAAAAATTATATATGATACATAGATGGCATCTAATTGTTTTTGATTTATTGGGCATTTATTGTATTTGATTTATTATATGTTTTAGAATTTCAAGTAAACAAAACAATGGTTGACAATAATTTAAGAGACTTTAAATGTTGGAAATAGCTATCACCTTGAAGTAATGAAAATAAGATTTTGAATTATTTATAACTTTGCATAGAAATATAAAAATAACTTTATGATATCTTTGAAAATGTTCACTATGGTGAGTATTCTATAATACATTGAATGTAAACTAAGTTTCTTATTTATTTTGCTGTTTCCTCATTGCAATAGATCGTGACCCCATTTTTCGCAGAAGGCTACAATACCTATTTTTCAAACATTACTGGGCCGCATAGAGCACAGTGTGGGGTGGCCAGATAAATTCATTATTTAACATTTCTGGGAATTTTTTATTTTCATGATGGGGGTTGGTTGTCAGCCAAAGTCAAGTTTTTAGTTTTTTGATTTCCTTGGGTGCAAATAGTGGCATGTCACGTCAAACCTTCAAAAATAGGCTCGCTGTTTATACATCCCTGCTATAAAAGAATATTCACAACAATATTGATCAGATGACATAACATAAGATGTGTTGGATATAATGGATATATGCAGACCACAAATAAGAATGTTCATCAAAACAAATCACTGTAGGATCTTTATTGTTTACAAATCAACCACCTTATACAATGTTAGAACAAATTAGGCATTCAATCTTGTACTTGTAACTAAATAAAAAAGTGAAATAGAGATGGTTTAAATTTAAAGAAACGAAAATTCAAATGATCTTAATCTAAATCCTAAAACATAGTAAAGACTTACATGTAAATGACTAAAATATACTACATACATATTTAAAAAAAGCTACACGTAAAGTAAACATTAAATATCTTATTTAAAGTACAATTTTACTGTGAAACCAGCTCTAATGAAAACTCTCAGTAAGACACAACAATGTACATATTCATAATTAACATTAGGAAAATAAAAATTAGGCTGAATAAAATGACTACATCATTACATTTGATTGGGAAGTCCAGAGCAATGAAGAAATTATACCTAACACCAACATATTCAAAGCATTCCGTTCATCGAGTAGAATTTCTAGGAAAGTTTACAGAGGGAAAAAGTACCAACAAAAACACAAAGTTGTTTATTTGGTAAATAAAATTAATTCTTTCTATGAACTTTCAGAAGAATATTTTAACAATACACACAATTAAAATTAATATTGAAAATTTGTTCATAACTAAATGACCTGACGAAAATGATAATAATAGTTATAAACTGATCTGAAAAATATTAATATTATTTTGTACTAATGAATGTTTGTTATGGATGAATGAGATTGAAAATGTATATTTTTACTTTGTTCAACCCTTTGGATACCTTTACATAGATGATTCAACTTTAAAAAGGTTTCACTTGTAATATGCATTATGAAATTAATTGTCTAAAACCAGAAAGCTGATGCATAGATATCGAAAGGGTCAAATCGCTAGCATATTCAATAAATTAATGACTTAGAACTCAATAACTTAATACAAACTATAGTTAACCCGCTCCGCTCTGGTGAAATGGAACCAAAAA
The DNA here is from genome assembly GCA_022651775.1 of Drusus annulatus. NCBI lineage: Eukaryota > Metazoa > Arthropoda > Insecta > Trichoptera > Limnephilidae > Drusus > Drusus annulatus. The sequence continues at coordinate 75,885 of JAGWCC010000704.1, forward strand.
GTAGAGGTGAGAAGAAATTTATTAAAAGTTCAATGCAGTGCTTTAACAATACATTATATATATTATAATACACACCACGGTAAATATTATATACCTTATTCTCTTTTACAATCCATAGTAAATACACAATGAGATAGAGGCTACCCCTAATACATGTTGTACAGACACACAATAGACACATAGCGTAGCGCTTTTAATGACATATTTATTGACATTTTTGTTAGAATATTATTTGATATTTTTTTATTAATTAGGCAAACTTAAAACAACAAACAACATGCAGAAACAATATATTGCAATGCAAAAATACTATGCCGAATTATACTGCAAAATTATATGCCTTTATCTTTTTAGATAAAACATAATATTTTTTGCAGGGCTCCCTACATGTTTGAAACAATTTTAGATTATTAGAATCTGACTGCGTTGGAATTATCACAAGCAGCATTAGCATTGGAATCTTAATTTGCATATTCACATAACTTATCAACTGATTTATGCATAAATACATATTATTTCATAAGTGTACTGTGACAATCCACTGAGTCAGACATTGTTAGAAAAAATAAAATCAGCAATCGAATCTATTTTAAAAATATGTTTTTTTCTACTTGATTACTGACAAATCTAGCATATTGTAGAATTTTTAATTAAGGTTCAAGAAAATATTTAAATGCAATTATTTCAAACCTGTGTTTGACTAGTGTGGATTGTCGCAATATACTGTAATATTTTATATTAATTGCATTGAACTGTAATAAAAAGTATACTGGAAAACAAATCAGACCATTTCTCCTGCAGAGCTGGTGTTTGGATCTCAGACAAACTTCCACCTGTCGTTGCCATCCCCTTGCTCCGAGTGGTAGGCCTTCATCCAGTCCGTGCGCTTGGGGTGGGCCAGGCCGCAGATGGAGATGCCGAGGAAGTCTGCCATGTTGTTCAGGAAGCCCCGAGAGAAGGGAGAGCGCCCCCCAGAGGCCTGGAAGTGCTTGTAGCGCCCCCTGTTCATGCACTCGTTTGTGGTCATGCCCAAACAAAGTGCCTGCAAACAAAATATTACCGTAAAGATGTGTGAAACAAGAATTTCAATGTTAAGAACTGATATTTAAAAATAAACATTATTTACACAGATGATAATTTAATTCAATTTTGAATGAACTTTACAAGAAACTGGGGAAAAAAGATATTCGAAATAAGCAAAAATCCATAACCATTCTCAGCCTCCAAAGTGTAGTGTTTTACAAATTGGAATTAAGTTGCAGACAGAGGTTGTGGGTTTAATTTTATAGTATTTTCAAAACCACTACACACCAGTTTATAAATCATAGAAAAAGAACTTCAGAAAATTTGAATGATCTCAGTGCCCAACCAAACTTGTATTATATGCACAGAAACAGTGAAAACATAATTGAATCTGCAACTACAAATCAAAAATGAAATGTCTTAACTACTAATCCTCTTTATACTGGTAGCACCTGTTGCTCAGTGTTCTTATTGCAATACTTTCTTCCAACCTAGTATATTTTTATTTTATTTTTTTTTATTTTTTTTTTTTTTTATTTTTTTTTTTATATTTGCAAAAAACACAAAAAATGGTAATCATAATTACACAAAGATTAAAGTAAAAAGAAGTTTAAATACAAACAAAAAATAGTTTTCAAGAAGTACATAATATAGTTAGAACTTAATAGCTAGTTCTTGCTTAAACTTGTTGTAGCTCGTGTGAAAAATATCCAAATTTCCTGCGAGGCAGTTCATTAACCTAGTTAGTCTTCCCAGGGGCATCACGATTGGTAAGTTAGTTCTGCACCTGGGAAGAAACAGAAGCCTGTGTTGGCGGCCACGCGTGAAATTATCAGGGACATAAAATAAAAAAGTTAAACGAGCGTCAAATACTGTTCCCAAGTCCTTACAAGTAGCCGTATGCTTCAGAGACGTATTTTTCATTTTGTAATTGAAATGTACGGTCTTGTGTGACCTCGTGAAGCACATAACGAAACATTTTCGGAAGTTAAAACTGAGTTTATCAGCAATACTCCAGTCAATAATTGTATTAATATCTTCCTGAAGATGCCTACAGTCTTCCAATGATCTTATTCGAATATATATAATCATTACCCTCATGTGATACTTTTGACTATTAGTTTAAGATCTCTGTGGGCCTTACCAATGTCATCCACCTACAATAGACTATATAACGCACCTGATATCCCTGGAACACGGTGAGCAAGGTGACCCACAGCACGTGCAGAACAGCGTTGGTGACTACCCAGGCCACCCAAGCGTTGCACTGACCCACCTGCACCACGGTACCCCAAATCCCCTCCTCCTCTAATCCCGGGGGGCAACGCTCGCTCCAGAAGCGCGAAGCTCCGTAGATCATCCAGCAGCACATCATGATCAGGCACATCAGAAAGCCCATGAAGTGCTTGTGGTTCTTTGCGCCTAAATAATCAATAAATTATAGTTATCCAATACATAATTTCTTGATATATATATATATATATTTTATGTGACACCTCACAAGAGCGCCCTTGTTTGTACGATGTACAGACAGGGAAACTATATTTCCACCCGGTTAGGCAGTGGCGAGTAAAGAAAGAAACTGTAGGTAGGTATTAAGGAAGAAAGACAGATGGCGATAGCTCGTGGCTCCACATTTGAGCGGGATAAACAACCTGTTCTCATGAAGCTGACATAATCTGTGATTGGATGTTCCTCTCGTGTCCATCAAGTATGCCATGAAATAACGAATAACTTCCTCCACCTTCTTGATCCAACGTTTCAAACAGCGTTACAGTGTCCATTATCAGTGACAATAATAATGGTTAATAATCCAATTTAATGTGAACTACAGTGGTCACTTCTAAAGATACCTTCCAAAACCACCTACCAAGAAGTGTTAGAATTAACATCGATTAATACTCCACAAGTCACACAATATTGGCCGTGAGAATATTAAATGATATCTGACAAATAACAACCACCTTATTTCTTATAAGAATTCATAAATTTTTGTTTACATCATTTTGTATGTCATATGTGCGTTTTAATACAATGTTTATTCAGATAAAAGATAGGAATTAACGCAATACCATTTTTTTAAATAAGATAGCATTTCAATCATGGAACAAGATAATATTTTTTGTGCAAATGAGTAATTCTGTGTGATATTATCTGTTTATCTGGTGATACACCGGGTCACAGGGAGTACCTACCTACTCATGTGCTACAAAAACTTGCAAACTGGCAAATAATATGGGAAATATTTTTAAATTAGGGTTCACAATAAACGTTAAGATAGGTTGGTTTGAGAAGGATCCTTATTTTATGTAGCTATAGTTCTTATCTATGATTGTCGAATTAAGTTTTAAAAAAAAGTTTTTAACAGGATGTAGTTGGAAAATAAATTAACAGGAAACATTAACAGCATGTCAAATGAAAAAAGTTGAGTAAATAGGCACCCCCATGAAACTCCGCTCGGAGGGAGGCAAAAATAAATTCACATGAAATTAAAAAATCCATTTTGATTTGGAACCGCAGGGACAACCCATTTAAAATATTTACCTTCTCTAATTCAGCCCTCGAATGATATGACAAATATGACAGAATGACCCTTGACAGCCAAAAGGTTCCCCATCCCAGAATTAGACCAATTAGATAACATATTTAAATATAATCAGTACATATGTAAAAACCAATTAGAATACTGAAATAATAATATGCAAAACAATTCCTGTCCGAACCACTATATGTGAGTCTACAAATTTTCTTTTAAAACAAATGCATAAATAATACATAACTAAAATGACATTAACATTTGGAGGAACTTACCAATACAATTCCCAACCCAGGGACAGTGGTGGTCAAACTTGGCAACGCATCGGTTACAAACTGAACAATGTTTGGAGCGGATAGGTCGCTTCACAAGGCAGGAAGAACAAAAGTAAGCCGGCTGGAATGGCTGCAGCTTGATTGCCATATCAACCATATTCTGGAAAAGGAAAAAATACATTACATATTTGGATTTATAATTGTGATAAATTATGAAATAACGAACATTTTCTCTTTGTACTGCGTAAATATTCAACACTAATACTCTACAGCACCTTAGAAATCTATGTCCTGTCCGTAGTGATTTTTCACAAAAAAGGGTACTATCGAATTCAGACACGTATTATTATTATAAATGGTTTAGAAAAGCTGATAATATTAAAAGTGTAATGTTTTACCTTAACCCTGTCTTCTTCTGTAGCGACAATAACGCCCGGGTCTCCTCTCCAGGTTTTAACGAAACAATACCACAACACTCCCGAGCACAACAGAAATCCAAGACTGGTCATAACACTTACAACTGGCATGAAAAATATAATCCACGTTATATAAAACCACAACTTAGTTGCCAAATAAACACTTAGCGGAAACACATTCTTCAATTCCCTGTAGAATAATATGCTGCCCATCGTGTGTACGATGGCGTACATACACGTCAAGATGAACATCTTTATTAAATATAATGTATTTAGCTGGAACACCTGGCCAACCAGGTAGAATGTTACGAATGGTGCGGAAAGCATTGTCCACCATCTAAAACGCTAAAACAAAACAAAAAACAATAGTAAAAACCGAATGTACTCAATGGATTATTAATAATTATAAAATATGAACAATCTTACTAGCTCAAACTTATAAGTTAGTATAAGTTTCGTGAAAATTGTGATAATTAATTTTAAATCAATAAAATTACCAGAAACATTTTCAGCGCACTATAATATGAAAGTTATTAAAGTGGTAAGGTATTGGAAACTTACTCTGTCATGTGCAAGTTTCCTAAATACGTTGACCTTGCTGTGAGAAAAGACATGCTCCCTCACTATGTCGGCCACTTCTGAGCCAATCCAAATAGCTCCCAGTTGAGTCTGCAGCATGTTAAGTGGTGTGTCACCTCGGAAATTGGGTGTTTCTAAGCTTGCCTTGCCCTGAAATAAGTTTATTAATTAAATATTGACTAAGTGAAAAATCGTGAGTGATAAATTGAAACCATTTTACAAGTATGATATTGTGGGAACTTATATAAAATGAGTCATTGACTTATTAGGTGGGAGTGGAATTAATTGTTTACCTGCACAATGAGTGTTGTAATGGCATTCATATTTCGAGCCATTATAGCCCAATGAAGAGCTGTGTTTCCATGGGATAAGTCAGTTAATCCTGTGGATGCCCCCAGAGTGATAAGGAGCCTCGTGGGGTCCACAGCGGAGGCTTTCCAACAAGACCACATGAGTGCCGTCATGCCACCATTATCTGGCATATCAATGTTGACTCCTTGGGTGACCAGGAAGGCCACCACGGGCGTGTGACCGAACTGAGCAGCGAGGTGGATGCAGGCACAGCCCTCGGCATCCTTCAGAGTCGGATCGGCCCTAGCTGTCAACAGTAGCAAGGTCGCCCCAAGGTGGCCCTGTCTAGTTGCCCAATGAAGGGGCGTTGCATTCAGTTCTCCGCCAATTGCGTCTACCTTAGCACCCTTCTCCAAGAAGTACTTTATAATGGCTTTTCTGTTATTGATTGCGGCCCAGTGGAGCAAAGTTACGGTCTCGGTGTCGGGCTGGTTGACGTCCCAGCCCGACTCTACGAGTTCCTTCACCCTGGCGATGGCCCCGTACTGGGTGGCTTTGACGATGTCGAATCCACTGTAGTCTTGGTCAGCGGGTGCGGGAGGCGCATCTTGGGGCAACAGTCCCTCCCGCTCCTGGTCTGGCTCCGCACAAGTACCGCTCGCGGCGGCACTGATGGCACTTTTATACATGATATTCACAACATTTACAATGTTTATATTTACTAAATATTTACGGACACAATTAGACAGATCTGACTTTGTCAGTGATGATAGGTTAACTTCAGTGTTGTCAGTTAAAGAACTCGTAAAATCGCGTTATCATAGAGATAAGAGTTCTTAAAGAAAATAGTAATAAATGGTAGAGGCTATTTTTCGAAAAAATAATGATGAAAATAATATATCTACATAATAAATAGAACGTTATCATAGAGATGAGAGTTCTTAAAGAAAATACTAATAGATTTTAGAGGCTATTTTTCGAAAAAATAATGATGAAAATAATATATTTACATAATAAATAGAACATTTTTTCAATAGATTTTTTTCTTTATTTATTTTGATCATTTTAATTTGTTCCAATGATTTTGTTTGAGCATATTTCACCGGTAACTATTCTACCTTCAAGATTTTAACAAAGTTATTCAAATCTTTACTACTTTTCAAATATCCTGCAGACTGCAGGGTCGGCTGTTTTTCAGTCAAATTAAGGATAGTTGGTATTTGAAATAGTTTGTCACTGCGGCTCTAGTTACCGGAGACTAACGAGAAGCCAATTATTTATTCAGTTACTTTTGAAATCGAATTTCGGAAGCGAAAGGGTTTATCAGTAAAATTAACTGGGCCAAGAATATTGAGCATCTCTACTGGCATCTATCATCAATTAATGTGCTTTGTCGATTGGTTATTGTAACAACAAGCGAACAAGCACAGTTTGAATAAGAAGACAGAGAGACTATGCAGCCTTCCCTATTTTTTTCGTGTACAGATAAAATCTGTCGCCGTCATAAAGTGATCCAGTTTTTTATTTTTTTATTTTACAAAAACAGAAATCAGTGGAAATTCCAAAAATAGTCTGCTTCTCAGAAAAAAAATGTCAACTGTTCTACTGACAGAAAAGTCACCGGGACAAAGTAACCGGGACCGGAATATCGAACATCTCTAGTTCAAATAATTGCGCGGGTAATTTACATGTCAAATTGTCAACGTTATATGCAAACGTCAATTCCGCGTAATCTGTATTGTTGATGAATTTCAGTATTATCAATATTTAAAATGGATAAGAAACGTAACTCTTTCAAAGGTCCTCCATCTAAAAAACTCCGGTAAGTTAAGTTTTGCCCTTTCACCAACTCCCTGATATTATTACTGCCTACTTAATTTACCAAATTTTATAATTTGCAGAAGTGGTGACGATGAGGAAGAGTTTCCAAGTTCTTTCGAGCAACAGCTCGTTGACATGGATTATTCTGAATCTCCAGTCGATTCCCAAGAAGTGGTTATGGGACAGGTATGAAAATACTCATTTCATCGACTATAATGTGAGGTTAGTTTCATACTTTCGCACAAAACTCTGATGTTTTTTTTTTACAGGGACCAGAGTCGCAGAACACAAACATTAAATGGTCCAGACCAGAACCCACTCCCTTGAATCCCAGCAAAGACAACTTAACATTTCAACAGCTGGACATTGATCATTATAATGGAGATCCTATACCTGGAATGCCTGGATCACAAGTAATTAATAACAATCAAAGCAAAACACCTAAATAAAATAACCATTATTTTTCTCGCTTTGAATAAAATCGATTTTTGTACCTTTTATTTTAGATTGGACCGGTACCAATCATGAGAATGTTTGGAGTCACAATGGATGGCAACTCCGTCTGTTGTCACGTGCACGGATTCACTCCGTATTTCTACGTCACCGTCCCGGCAAACTTCCAAGCAGATTCCTGTCAAAAGTTGAAGGTAATTTATTATGTTCCAGACTATTATTGGCCACCTGAAATGTAATGACGTCTTTATTCTTTAAGATTATTCAATTCTTCGTCAAGATTTTATTACAATAGCACACACTATCTTGATCCTAGTACGACATGTTTGGCAGAAAGCAATCTTGCCTTACTTTCCATACACATCAAAGTTTTTTTTTAGACAAAACTTATCTAGATATTATACTCATCAATGACTTCTTGCTTTTTTTTCAGCAATCGTTAAACCGAGCTATAATTGAAGACCTGCGTTCTAACAAAGAGAAGATAATGGAGGCAGTTCTAGAAGTAAAGTTGGTGCAGGCCTTGTCCATGATGTTTTACAAGGGGGACGAGCTGGTCAACTTTGCCCGGATATCGTTGGCCCTGCCACGACTCATCGCAGCAGCCAAGAGACTCATTGAACGGGGAGCTGATACTTTTGGTTTGATGGATCCAACATTCTACGAATCCAATATTGACTTTGATATTAGGTAAGAATGATTTTTTTTCTATGACCACCGTTGAAATCTTTACACACCATTTGCAATTACAACAGGTGAAAGCAATTTAATTTTCAGTGATTTTTGTTTATTTGGCTCATGATGAGTGCAATTAGCCACATAAAGGTGTTTTGTTAATGGTTCGTGAATTCTTCATAAGGCATCCAAAATTTTAAAAATAATAATTTTAAGACTACAGCAATTTTATTGAAATATTATATATTTAATTACTCCCAATAATGCGAATACATCTAGTTAAAAAAGTAATTATGTCAAAGATATCACTGATTTTAAATCTAAATGTAGAGTTTATTTGTCTCCCTGTTGTAATATCAGTGTTCAATAATGTGGTGGGTGAAAAATAACCTTAAAAATATAACTCTCTGATCGGCGCATCACTGTAAGGATTATACACTAAAGAGATACACTGTATAGTGTGTTGTGGGCATGGGCATGTACTCCTATGTACGCCGAAAGTAGTGTCAATTTTACCTTACTTCGGGTGAATCGATCAAACTTTTTCAAATTTCTTTCTTGAACCGATAATTATTGGTCTTATGTAAATGGAAAACATCAGTTTTCTTTCAATTCAGTATTTTCTGTTCAGTTGTGTAATTTTGTCATTAGGTTTATGGTGGACACAGAGGTGGTGGGCTGCAGTTGGATCGAGCTGAAGGCGGGAGACTGGCGATTGCGCACCAAGGATCGCTTTAGCCCGCTACAGATACAGTCCCGCTGCCAGGTTGAGGTGGACGTGGCCTGGAACGCCTTTGTCGCCCACCCTCCGGACGGAGAGTGGGGGAAGGTGGCGCCCTTCAGAATACTGAGCTTCGATATTGAGTGCGCCGGGAGGAAAGGTTGGCATTGCATAATTAAAGTATAAGCTCGAGGTGTTACGAACTCCATCACATTTGATAACCATCGAATCGACGATAAGTGCCATTTGAATTTTTTACATTTGGACGTTCCCATTAAATGCCGATTCTCAGCATATTTTTTTATTTGAATACCGCATATGAGTCTTAACTGCCTGGAGCCAGTGGAACTATGGTATCCTGGTAATGATATAAACAAGGAATTAAGATTTGTACAGTGCCCCTTATCACAAAAACGGCACTATACAAATTATCCAAGTATTATTATTACTATCCTCAATTGGGTTATATTGTGAGGGTGAAGCGAGTAGGGTGACGAAGGATATGGGGAAGATGAAGGTTGGAAATTACCTGGCTATTCAGATCTAGTTACCAAACATGGCTAAATTTATTTTAAAGCAATTTTTCGATTCTGAATGGTTGTCTCTTCCCATAGCAATACTGAGAGTATCTTCTATTCTGTAACATACCACAAATCAGTAGGTTAGTAACTGAGTGGAAAAACGCCTCGGATTCCAACCCGGGCGTCGTGGGTTCAATTTCTCTGCTAGCTAAGTCTTCCAGCAAACAAGCAACATCTCCCGCTTATTATGATGATAGTGTGAGTTTTTCAAATATTGTCAGGTTAGTCGTAGACCGGGAATGTTTGCCTTTCTCTTAAAATAAATAAATATATATTATTATAATGTTGATTGTATGTTAAATAACACATATAAAGTCGATGACCTTAACCCCTCGATCATGGAGGTTTATTACGTACATTTCGCCCTCCAGAAAATTAATAAAAATTGATCATACCTGCTAACTTGTGTTCCAGTTTGGGTGTATGTATTTGTCCAAGTTTCATTTGGGTGGTATTTTTACAGGAATATTTCCCGAAGCCCAGCACGATCCCGTTATCCAGATAGCCAACATGGTCATCCGCCAGGGGGAATCGGAGCCATTTATCCGAAACGTTTTCACACTAAATACATGCGCGCCCATTGTCGGCTCGCAAGTTCTAAGTTACCAGTCAGAAAAGGTTTGAAAGTGTATTAAATCAAAATATTTTTAATCATCCATAATATTTAATTGAAAACTATCTTAGAATGTAACAATTGATTTCAGGTAATGTTGGAGAAGTGGGCGGAATTCATCAGAGAACACGACCCCGATGTAATTACTGGCTACAACATAAACAATTTCGACTTACCTTATTTAATCAATAGATCAAAACATTTAAAAGTCAGAGATTTTGATTTCCTTGGAAGAATAAAGGATATAAGGCAAGCAATTCAAATAATATAATGTACTTTTTATGTATCAATTACATCAATTGTTTGTCTAAACTGTGTCAATTAACAAATCAATATGACTTATTTATTGATACCTACACGAAAAGATGAAATGACAATTGAACACAGATCCTTTATTTTTATATATTTTATCGACATGTCAGTTCAATAGCAAAAGTAAAATCATTGATATATTTTTAAAATAAAATGTCATTTGGATGATGCATGACTAACTTTAACGTTGTGCTACCATTTATAAAGACAACCATTAATAAAGATAACCTACTGTTTTTTCATCCCCGTCTGTATAAAATTAAATTTGAAGTTTGAAGTCTCCTATATTAGTTTAGTTTTTAATTCTATTTAATAATGAATATTTACTATGAAACTCCAGGTCTGTCATAAAAGATTCTGTGCTGCAATCCAAGCAGATGGGTCGTCGAGAGAATAAGAACGTAAACATGGAAGGCCGAGTCCCCTTCGATCTGCTGCTGGTCCTCGTTAGGGACTACAAGCTGCGCTCCTACACCCTCAATGCCGTCAGCTATCACTTCCTGCAGGAACAGAAGGAAGATGTCCATCACAGTATTATTACCGATCTGCAAAATGAGAGTGATCAAACAAGAAGAAGGTGATATAGTTAAATAAATAAAGGGGTCATCCATTATTTTGAACTCCCCATTAGTTGTTATTTAGTTGATAAATAAAATAGTCGCTGTTATTATTATGTGGCTATCATATTGTAGGCTGGCCATGTACTGCCTGAAGGACGCCTACCTCCCTCTTCGCCTGCTCAACAAACTCATGTGTGTCATCAACTACATGGAGATGGCCAGGGTGACGGGAGTGCCACTCACCTGCCTCCTCACTCGGGGACAGCAAATTAAAGTCGTCAGTCAGCTGCTCAGAAAGGTAAGTGCTAAGCCCTTATTCCGATGGGAAACCAAATATTAGAGTCAATCATACTATCAGTTTACGAGGATTTACAATCCAGTTTATCGACACATTAGACACAAGGGGTGGTTGCTGGCAAGCATTCCATTAAAAATTGATTGACCATAACGGGATCTTCACTTATGTAATTTCAGCCAATGCTTTTACATATTTGTGTGTTTTGAATTTTAGGCTAAAGCTGTTGGTTATCTGATGCCCGCCTATCATGGCTCAGGGTCGGAGGAGCAGTTTGAGGGTGCCACCGTCATTGAGCCTAAGAGAGGGTACTATGCAGACCCCATCTCCACGCTGGATTTCGCCTCGCTGTACCCCAGCATCATGATGGCCCACAATCTGTGCTACACCACATTGCTGCCATTGAATCTGAAGGAGAAACTTCAGTATGTTAGACTTAAGATATACGAGTATTGTCTTCATAAAATGGTGAAATGATTTTTAAATCTTTTCAGTGCACACCCGATGTATGGTCATGCATTTTATTTTAAAACTAATGATGTAATGACTATATGTGCATAATACCAGAGTAAGGGTATATTTGTGTATACCGGTTATAGGTTTAAGTACTTACTTATAATAATATTTCTTGACTGATATGAGTATTATTCAATGACTAAATAATTTCCTTCTCTACGACAGTGCGAGTGTGAAATTATCAAATAACCTACCTAATAAAGTACCTCCCTATAATGTATTTTAGCAGACATTATTCTATATTTGAAATGGGTGGATATTTTCTTGTTAAGTTACACAGGTAACAACTAGTATTATACATTATCCCAAGCGACAAGTAAAAATAACATCAACTTTTTGTAATACACACTGCATTGTAGTACACCTTAAGAAGGTATAATTTTTAAAAACGAAATATTAGCAGTTAGGAATCATGTGTTGTTCTCACTTCAGGATAACTGATGACAAAGTAGCAAAGACCCCGACCAACAACCTGTTTGTAAAGGCCTCGGTGCGCAAGGGTCTCCTGCCGGAAATCCTCGAGTCACTGCTGGGGGCCAGGAAGAAGGCCAAGGCAGAGCTGAAGGAGGAGAAGGACCCCTTCCGGCGCTCCGTGCTGGATGGCCGACAGTTGGCCCTGAAAATCAGCGCCAATTCTGTGTACGGCTTCACGGGGGCGCAAGTAGGCAAATTACCATGCTTGGAGATTTCAGGGGTAATTTATTATTCACTCTGAAAAAAGTATGTTATGTGGTGTAAATGTAGCAATTTGAGGCTTTACTTAGAAAATTACTACATACATTGAAAAGAATTACCTGAAAGTTTATTTTTTTAAACTGTATTGCAACAAGCAACATAAGAATATTGGCAATTAAATTTAATTCAATTTTCCACCATTCTAGAGTGTAACTGCCTACGGCCGCACAATGATAGAGCAAACCAAGCAAGAAGTAGAACAAAGGTACACCAAGGCCAACGGGTACGAAGAAGACGCCATTGTGATATACGGAGATACGGACTCTGTCATGGTAAAGTTTGGAACCAAGTCTCTGGAGAAGAGTATGGAACTGGGTCGCGATGCTGCTGAATTTGTTTCCACCAAATTCATCAGGCCAATCAAGCTGGAATTTGAAAAGGTTTATTATCCGTACCTTCTTATCAACAAAAAGCGATATGCTGGTATGTTATTTCTTTTAAGTGTTTTCTTTGCTTTAAAAAAGGTACCTATGTACATATGTATTTGTTTTACTTAATTTATATGTATTTATGAAATCGACAAATTTAAAAATATATATTATTTTTGTTTACCTCTTTTCCATTTATATAATATTTAATAAACATGTGTCATTTCAAAAAACTCCCGCTATATGCAGTTTAGTTGGCAAAAACTCACTCTCCAAGAGATTAATTATCTGTCCATTTGCAGGACTTTATTGGACAAGACCAGACAAGTATGATAAGATGGATTGCAAAGGAATAGAAACAGTCCGAAGAGATAATTCTCCACTAGTTGCTAACATGATGAACACTTGCCTTCAAAAGTTGCTGATTGACAGGTAAACCTAACGATTACAACTTATACGCACAATGAAAAACAATGCACTACTGTTCATTAGGGTGAAATAAAATAACCTCACTTTGTACTATGGCAATAGATGTTACGTATTATTTAAACTTTGTGGTTTTGTTTCACTAACGGCCATTGTTCCCAATCAAAGTCAACAACCGTTGGGCCGAATTTTTTCCGAACTAGGCTCTCAAATGTACAATTGTTCTCTTCCCAACATAACCTCTACCTAACTTACACCAATCCGGACACCTACGTTGGGGAATCTAATCAGCAGGATCAAAGTGTGACGTCGGCCGTCTCCAAAGGCAAAGAAAAGGTGGAGTATGAAGATCGAGTCACCTAAGCTTAGGTGAAGTTAGGTACATCACTTAACTTTTTGGAAACAGTTAGCGAATAGGCTGGCGAAATATTGAGAACAACGACCATAACTGTATAAAATTACAAAACTGAAAATATCATTTCTAATTTTGAAACTGTTAATTCGTGGTGGAATTCCATTTTAATGATTTAATAAAACAAATTTGTAACTTTATTCCACTTTTATTAATAATAATATTAATTATTAATAATAATTATTTATTAATAATAATATTAATTATTAACAATAAAAGTGGAATAAAGTTACAAATTTGTTTTATTAAATCATGAAAATATCACATAAATCTACGAAAAATTTTTCTATTCAAGAGATCCGACAGGCGCCGTAAACTTTGCCAAGCAAATAATCTCCGACCTTCTCTGCAACCGCATTGACATCTCCCAGCTGGTCATCACCAAGGAGCTGTCCAAGAGCGACTACACGGCCAAGCAGGCGCACGTAGAGCTGGCCAACAAGATGAGGAAAAGGGACCCGGGCACCGCGCCCAAGCTTGGAGACAGGGTGCCCTATGTGCTGACTGCTGCCTCCAAAAATACTCCTGCCTATATGAAAGCTGAGGTAATGATAATGGGAACAAGACAAATATATAAATAAACCCTTTGTTAACGTGCATATCCAATTAACCTTTCTGTAATTCATTCCTAGTGTAAAAATAATTTATTATGATTTCAGGATCCTATTTACGTATTGGAAAATAGCATTCCCATCGATTTCAACTATTACCTAGAAAACCAGCTGTCTAAGCCTTTACTCAGAATCTTTGAACCAATACTCGGAGATAAGGCGGAGTCTTTGCTTCTAAGTAAGTTAAACATTGCATAATATGGACATATTATGTATGTATGTACAATTGTCGGATTACTGCTCAAATTTATTAATAACATTTAAATTCTTTTTGAGACTTGAAGTTGATGTTTCGTAATATACTTTATCGCAAAGTGATTAAACAAGGCAAAAAATTTGCACAATGCATGTGCGCCATTCTCAACTAGGAAATAAATCATTTTGCAGTCCTAACGGCAAAGCAAAGTGTATGAAATCAATTGTGAGAAGAATAATGTATCCGGGCCTCTCCATTAACTTACTTGCTAGCTGGGAACGGCTTATGCGCTAACCTCGCAGTATCTGGATGAAGCTATTGGAGTTTAAAAAATTTGCTTAACATATTGGAGTTGAAAAAATAATAATACTTAAAAATTTGCTTAACATATTTTTAATTACCAGCCTCAATGAAAATATTGTTTTGTAGATGAATCTTCTCTTTCCTACAAATGATTATAACATTTAATTTGTATACATACTTAATTTACAAGTTCCTCTCACACTAATTGTAGGTTGGAAGTCCGTTTGCCAAACATTGAGACTGAAAATACATGACAAATAAAATATTCTTTCTTGTTTCACAATTCCAGGGGGAGACCACACCAGAACCAAAGCAATGGTTACCTCCCGGGTGGGAGCGCTAGCCGCCTTCACGCAGAAGAAGGAGACTTGCATGGGCTGCAAGACAGTCCTGCCCGGAGACTCCAAGAAGGCCCTGTGCGACCACTGCATGAGCAAGGAACCGCAGCTCTTCGGCAACGAAGTGCTGAAGTTGAGGTCCATGGAAGATCGCTTCTCCAAGTTGTGGACCGAATGCCAGAGATGCCAGGGCAGTCTTCATGAAGAGGTTTTATGCACGAGGTAATAAATTGACAAACAATGTTGACCTCACTTTTATCTTGCCATCTTAATTGTTATCCAAATAATACAGAAATTTAAAAAAATACATGTGCCATAAAAAACTATCTATTTGTACTTTTTACCTAAGCCGACTCGCTTACTGTCAAAATTATCATAATACATATGTATATCATCCCAGTTCGGACAGAAACTAAATTCCATAAATAGTCTGGTTATTTAAAATTGAGTAATGAAATCTAAGCAATGTTTTTTTTTCCAGTCGAGATTGCCCAATATTCTACATGCGCAAGAAAGTCGGTATGGAATTGGATGCCCAAGAGAAACGAATGCAAAGATTCGGTAATCCGGTGTGGTAGAAATGTTTCTTATTAATCATTGAAATTAAATTGCATGTTACGCTCCAATGTCCAGTTTATTTTTATTAAAGCAATCTGTAATCTTTGTCTGCCTTTTTAATAACATTTGTCATTGTTTTGAGGCCATAAATAATAAGTAGTCGAGGAATTCAAGATTAGGAAAATCACTAGGTACATTTTATAAAAACTGGTTTTATTTATCTGTTGAAAGAATTTTTGTATTTACCTACGTACTTAGATTAAAAAAGTGCTTTGGATTAATGAAATTAACAAGTTTCCTTTAAATATTTAATTTAATGAGATATAAATAATATGTATAACATAATATATTTATCTACGGAAATGTTTCTTAACTTTTAGTGCAACGGAATTCCAATGCACAGATGTTTGTTTAAAAAAATTGATTAGATGCCAGTTTCATTTCAACATCGAGGTGTAGCATTCATTCTTGAAAACACGTTGGGATTAATACATTCATCACAGAAGTTGTTTTGCAAAAAAAAGTTAATTTGTAGATAAGTATGTATATATTATGTTGCATCAATGGTTTGTATGGCAAAAGAAATGATGAATGCGCTAATTTGCAAGCATTGCTATCTGGAGAAGTGCTGTGTCAACTCAACCCCATGCAAAGGAAAGCAGTGTAAAAATAAAAGTTATACATTCAAATTATTGCAAAATAAAAAGTTTTAAAGTATCTAACAATATTTCATGAAAGTTTTAAAAACTTAAATTCTGTCATATTAAATTACACAATGTTAAAAATGATTTAATTTTAAAATGAAAAAGACTAGTGCTACAAAGTTGGGATATAGAGAATATCTTTCCTAAAAATAATACAATAAATTTAAATACTTGTCAGCGTGAAATTTACACACGCTTTTATTTTCATGATGCTATCCTAAAATCAATCTGTGAATCATGACAAATATTTACAATTCGTGAATGCGTAAATTAACATATAAATCTATCCTTCCGAATATTTTCAACACATATTCAAAACATTCAATTATTTCATAACCTATACTTTCATAATTTATACTATACCAAAAAGTACAGAACATTAAAATAATAGTTCAACTTTGCTCAAGTAAACAAAAACCTCTACAGCAGCTTACTTCTGTGGAGAGTTTAAATAAAAGATAAGGTATATTTACATGTTCCTGATAGTGTTTTTATTGCAATTTCAGAGCAGAACATTTATGTCACAATGCGAGTAGGTAAGTACACAAAATAATTATTGTCAATAAAATGGCTATTACTGCCAGCGTGTACTAAATGGCAATATGCAAATAAAAAGTAAAAGATATACACACAAGATTACAATGACGTATCAGGTCAGTGAGGATGCATTTTTGTAGAAGTTAGTCCGAGAGGACCAATCATCGACATAGTTTCACAGTTTTAGAGCGCTTTGGAGATTTGTCGTGATAAAATTATCATTATAAGGCCGTTCCCATTTAATAGAAAATTTGAATTAATTTTTTAAAGATATGGGACTATTACTGCTGTCAAATGACATTTCAGGATGACTTAAGGGGTGATAATATAATGGATAATGTAGTACATATTTAACCATGTTTTAAGTGTAATTCAGTTTGTTAACCCTTTTTTGGTATTTGACGTGGCAAGAAATTTCATCCAACATTATTTCATTACAGAAGCAAATCTTGTGTTGACAAAACTGCAACTCAACTACAAGGTTTTTGAATAATACATTGAGAGCAACACTACAATTGGAGAATAGTTATTTTATTTGATATGATGCGCGCTGATAACCGTGTAAATATTGAAAGGCTACCTAATTCTGCTCTGACATTATTATTGCAAAGTTCTACGTCTAAATCGGTTGTTTATAAAAGTTGAAAAACAGTTAAAAGCCGCCACGTACAACAATCCCTCCATGCAAAATTACTTCAAAGACGTGATTGCCTAAGACTAGCAATCCTTAATAGTTTACTGGAATACACAAGTGACAAGACGAAATACAATACATAATTAAACCTTTCAGTTTGAATAAACCTCTGTCAATATTATCTGAAAACTGGAAATATAATTTTTATGACGTCGGCTGTAATTAAAAAATCATTTGCTCAGTAATATAACAACAAAGTAACTATGCCATTGATATCTACAACCAAATATGCAGTACTCAGTGTGAAGTACTAAAAAAAAACTCTGAAATGCTTCAATGATTACTGTTTTCTTTTCTGAAAATAATTTTGAGGATTCTTTGAACAACTCAAATCATAACAAGATCTTCGATTTATAAAAACTGTATCGTCATCCAGAAATACTTGTCACTTTAAATTAGGCTGCAAAATGATTGCTTGTATTTTGGTACAAATTTATAAATAGATAAGCTACTTAACAAAAATACATTTATTAATTTTAACTTAACGAAGGCTTTGCGTGTTTGGAAGGGCTATTTCTTAGCCTGGAGGGCGTTTGAGAGCCAATCCATTGCTTGGTCCAGCCCCTCTCCCTTGGTGGCGGAAGTTTTGAATATTTGGAATGTCCTATCCTTGAGGGCGCCCAGCCCCAGCGCCTGGTGGACTTCTGCCACCGTTAAGCAGCCGGCCATATCTTGCTTATTGGCTAGAACAACTAATATAGCCCCCGCCAACTCTTCCTCCTGTTGTGAGGGAAGATGTCAATAAGAAATTGTCTTAATATAATACAAAAAGGTATTCAAATATGTGTCCTTTAGTTTAGGTTTTAGATTAGGTATTAAAATACATATATGATAACAATCTATTGTTTATTTGGTTAAAAATTGTAGTTGAAGCTTACCCGTAACATGTGTAGAAGCTCATCTTTTGATATTCCTATTCTATCTCTATCTGCCGAGTCTACCACATAAATTATAGCGTCAGTGTTTCCATAATAGCACCTCCAGTACGGTCTAGTGAAAAAACATTGATCAATATAATATTGATTGATGGAACGGACAAAATAAAAATGTTTATTTGAATTGGTAAAAAATAATTGTAGACAAAACGTGCACAAAAATGGGCGGGTCCCCAGGTAACAAAATTTTGGACAATTATTTACTATTTCTCAGTGGTATTAGGGTTGAACTATCACTAGGTCCAAAAAGGTCTTCTTTACTATTATAATTCATATAATATTACTCAATTGTTTAAAGGTATTCACAGCATTTTTTGGTTTTAAAAATGCAGAGAATGGGCATTATTCTTAGTGTCAAACTATTCTTCAACAAATCAATTGTATTCAGATAAACAGTTGACAGTCAGCTAAAATGTCAACTCGTCTGAGCTCTGATATCTGGAATCCAAATAGAAAAAGACTGCTGTTTACCTTATGCTCGTCTGTCCTCCTAGATCCCAAACTTGAAATTTCAAGTTTTTATATTGTACTTGCTCCACATTGAACCCTATAGTAGGAATTGTGGTGACCACTTCACCAACTTGTAGTCTGTACAGAATGGTTGTTTTTCCTGCTCCGTCAAGTCCTAAAATAAGTATCCGCATTTCTCGAGCCCCGAGAAGCCCTCGAAAATAGCTAAATAACCCTCCTGGAAACAAAAAACATACGGTAAACAGAGTAGGCGGCACATAACCTAAATATCGATTGTCATGAGAGACGGTGGAACCCGAGGTGCTAATCAAAATATTAAGGTTATCATTGCACAAATATACGCACCCATGATAAATATTATGTATATTTCATATATTAAACGAGACTTGAAACGAAAAACTAAAAAGTGTCACTAATGTAGACGAATCAGTCTCAGACGGGTAAAAGATAACTTGATTTTAGAATGTAACTTTTGACGCAAGACGCTCTTGTTTTAATATGTCAAAAAATACGCTTGTCACATTCTAAGCAAATATGTTTGACGTGTAAGCAGGTTAGGAAACTGTTATTTGGTCGGCCATGTTGGCTAAATGTCAGCTTTAGTTCTGCAGAATTTTATGGCAGAATATTCATAAGTAGGCCCTTAACAAATTAACAAAAGTAAGTAACTTTTTAAAAAAATTACTATAAATAGTCAATACAAATCTAGAGTCTCTGTTACAACTTATAGTAGAGCACTCAGGTGAGAAATGACATTAATGGTTGCATCCTTCAGATTATATTCCGCTAATAGATTTAGATTAGATAAAATAATTATTGAATACTAAATTTATTTTGTGTTCCGCAGAAAACTGTGCAAGCGGCCAAAAAAAGAACTAACAAGCAATTTTTTAAACCATAGATATTTTGTATCCACAAAAGCTAGCGACTGTAAAATTTTTCGTATCAAGCTGTATGTACATTTTTGTAATTATATTTATGAATACGTAATCATTTTTTGACAAAAAACCACTGCTGTGCATTGAAATTTGCGATCATGGAAAGTTTAGAATGCAATAAATTAACATTTCTGATTTTAAATTTTTTTTAATTGCTCTAGAAACTATGAATGTTTTTTTTTCTTAAAGAGCAAATACTTCACACATATACGAGTAAATTACCTACTTATATACTTCGTATGTTTGATTTGATTTATTGATATGCTTACTATTTTCGACAAATGTGGGTCTTTTTCAGGCTTTTTACCTCTTATTTCATAACAAAAAATCGAATATCTGCATAACAGCTTTATAACAATAATTTATTTTAAAAAGAAATATGTTTTTTAAATTCATGAAAAAGATGTACTACTTGACAATGACAACTTTGCAATCAGTGACGTCACCGCCATCTATTAGGAATGCTAGTGATAAATAATCCCTGGACGTAGACTTTATTTGGAATACTAAATTATTATCTGAATATTCTAATTTAATTTAGAAAATTGAAAACCTAAAAATGCATCGATTTATTTATTGCCTAGCAGCATTATAAATATGACTACTCGATTAAAATAGAGCAACCAATCATAACGAAACCCTTTTTCATGGGTAATTATTTTCATCGACGTTGATAACACAGCTAATCTTTTATACTTTTCATTGGTATTTAAAAACCACAAATTCCAAACATTTTAGAAAAATATTTCGTGCATCACTTAACATCATGGGTTTTACCATTCGAATCGCGTTATATCATGAAAATAAAATAACAGAGTGTTAAGAAACCCATTGGAAAATATGTTGATATCCGAAAAACAGAAGAAAAAAAAGTTTTTAGTTCCTCTTCTTGCCACCTGCAAAGATATCACTATCAAGCTGTATACGAAGTGGTTGTGTTACAATTTTCCAAAATAATAATCTGTTTTGATAAGCTAAATCAAAACAATATTAACGTGCCGTATAATAATAGTTGGCTAATTTATACAGCACCATTTTTTTTAAAATATCGCCTCATGATTACACATTTTCTTTTTTTGCGACCTTTCAAAAGGTTTTGCGATTTTCAACTAAAATAACTCCTCGCTCTATTATTTCAATAAGTAGGCACCTAATTTTTGCCACATATTTTGAGCGCACTTGGGGTGAAATATTTCAAAACTGCGCTATATAAATGCAATATAATAATTATTATTATCATTATCCATAGGAGTACCTATGTGCTTAATTTCGACCGTTATAGAAAATTAGTAAGTCTCTAAAAAACCTCTTACTTATTAGATTTTTACGCGCCGGTTCAGCGTTGGTTTAGTTGAGCCGGGCGTAGGCGCATTAGTCATCGTTGTAAGTAAAGTTTTTCGTTATTCCGACCTTACGCCACGCGTACTATTTACACCGCGTTTATAAGTAAGGGGGCGTATGTTATAGAAAAAAATCCGGATCTAAGATACATTTAAAAGGTTGGTAGATGGTATTGGGATGACCATTTTCATGAACCTATTATGGTGTATGGAGTATGGAGTATGAAGTATGGAGCATGGAGTTTGGAGTAGGGGTGACGGTGAATCTAAAAATGCGAGAAGGGAGGTATGCTCCCTTGTGCAGTTGCAGTTACGAAACGAATTCGGCAACCCGTTATGAAAATGTGACTTGTTTTGGTCGGAATGGCAGGGTCAACGATTTCAACATAGCCCTACACGGCCCCAATGTGGGGCATTCAACTTTTTTCCAACTGCAGACATTTTTATTAGCAATTAATAATATTAGATATATTCGCATTATATCGCATTCAAATCTGCCATCGGTAAAGGAACCTAGTTTCAAAATATAGTACTTGCCTGCGTCACGGAGGTGTTTACAATGGCAAAATAATTTCTCGCGAAAATGTATACAATAAAATAAGTTTGGAATTCATTCAGTCACATTGATTGCGATACTAATGGTCCGCAGGAACTTTAATATTGAGGTAAACAGGCAATTTTTAGGTAGGAACTTAAGTAATAATTCAAGTTACTCAATTATCTCTCTTACAAAGCGTTAAAAAATAACAAGCTTTAATATTGTGTTATTTTAGAATAAAATATGCTTAGACCATAGTGCTTTTAAAAAGTTGCATCATTTTAACTGTGAACCATTCGATTGCAGGTCTTCGTTGTTTTCTACATTTATTTGTCAGACTTATTTTTTTTTTGTGAATACCGCACAAGAGTCCCAATTGCTCTCAACGGTCTTGAGCCAGTGAGACTATGGCATCTATGGGGTATGTTGTGAGGCTGAATGTAGTAGAAGGGAAGAAGATGGAGTAGAGAAAAGTTGAGAAGTACCTGGCTATTGAGATCTAGTCCCCAAACACGGCTAAAGCTACTTCAAGCAACGTTTCAATTCTGAGTGGTGGTCTTTCACCAGGGCGATACTAAGAGTATCTATCACTCTGGAACGTACCGAAAATATACAATTTATTATTTTATATTTATTGAATGTGTTATGACACATATAAATTATATTAAATGAATGTGCGCACGATGGGTTTGAACCCGCAACCTCTGGAGTCGTAGTGGAGCCCAGCGTCTTACCACTCAACCACGGAGGCCGTCTGTGGGTAAATTCCAAGAGTGTGCATTAGAGATGGTCGATATCAGAATTGGGTGTACCTGCGGTTCCAGTTACCGGTGACCGACGAGGAACCGGTTATTTATCCAGTTCTTTTTGGAACCGGTTCCTGGTGCCAGATAAGTTCCTCCAAGATTCTTTTTTATTATTTGGAAAAAAAAACTTTCATGGGGGGGGGGAGGGTTGCTAGAGAAATTATGAAAACGAAAAGAACTAGGACCGGTTCCTCGCCAAAAAAAACGGACAAAGGATACAGAATATTTTTATTTGCGAAAATTAAGAACCGGTTCCTCATAATAAAATATAGATATCCATCATTTAAGTTTATCATATAGAGATCGGAAGTGTAGTTTTTGTCGGACTTTGCGCAATTCGGTTGTCCTCCCCTGGCCTCCACGCAGCTGCCTTATTGCTGACTGATGAGTACGGAGGTAGAAGAGAGGAGAGAGAGGAGAGGCGGACTTGGTAAAAAGCATGTGGCTGTGCGAAGTGTCTTGGCCGGAAGCATCCATCTGGATGCCTTTCCAGGAGACAAAAAATCACAATTGATAACGAACCCTTCAGTCATTTATAAACGATGATTGATTTTCATTTTATCGTTGCTCGAAATATGGTTGCTCGGGAGGCGCTCGCATTTTATATTACATTTAAAGTTCCACTTTTTCTAACCAGCATGAAAATGCAGAGGGACAATTTTAAGTACCTACGCATATAGCATACTGTTATTATCTGTACCGCTTTAAGTGGGTGCCTACTGAAAAGTAATTGTTTGGTTGGTTTTCAAATAGTTCAACATTTTTTTCAACTAACATTATTGTAGTACCTAATTACTCAATTAAAGAAAAATAAAACACAAGTATGCAAAAGATATATCCACGACTCTTTTCACGAAAACACAGTAGGTCTACCTACTGCAAAAACTTTAAGAGGATTTTTATTCTATTTAAAAATATATATTTTTACCTACCTGATATAAGGTGTGTAGTCTTATGGTTCCAAACATACATTACAGAGTTTAAAAAAAAAATATATTATTTAACATTTACACTAAATGGAAGTGCCAATTTTCTTTGTAAGTAATACGAATACAACGAATACGTAATGTAAGACGAGCGACCTACAGATAACTAAATATATATATACTTGAAGTAACAATATATGGAGAGAGAGCTAATTATTTTTACCCAACCTATACAAACTTAGGTTAAATCACTTTCTCCGGGTTTTAACGTCGTACACCATGAGAAAGAAAAAGACGACAAAATCTCTCAAATTATCACACCGCTTTAAAGTATTGTTAGAATGTTCTTCGTGTTCCACGTCTCCGTTGACTCCGCCCACACGTTTTGATACGCGAAATAAATTAACATAACATAACGGTTTATTAGGTTACATGCTATATTTTTGTTAATAACAATACTGTGAAAAAGTGGTTATACGAATAAGCAAAAACATTATGTCGACATGTGCTATGAATGGATGTATAAATACCCTAACTCTAGTCTTAGCTACGCCCAGGTCTAGCCGAGTCCGGTAAACCTCATAAAAACTGACAGCAGCGCTCTCTCTTGTATATTATTGCTCTGAGAATATACTCGTATATAGTATATGTATATATATATACATGTCCATTTTTTTCAAAAGTAAAAAATCGAAGAGCACACAAAAACGTGACTAACCTTTCCAGTTGTTAAAAACAAACCACTAATCCAAAATGGCTGATAATGCTAACATATTATAAACATATTTGTACCAACATAAATAAAACGATAATCGAATGTACACAGCCCGCGAAAATTCAAAATTCACCTTTGTTTTTGAACCGGCTATATATATATATATATATATAATAATATATATATATATATATATATATATATATATATATATATATATATATATATATATATATATATATACATTATATTCATTATAAAATATGTTTTCCGCCATTTGGTATAATCATACTTTTCTATTTTAGGAGTAAGGATGTTTTTACCATAAAATATGCCAAGGTGTTGTGGTCTCAGGATGAAAGTATTGAGGGCAAGGGGTGTAACAAAACGAACGCATTGGGTTCTTACACAAAGAAAAAAAAGTTTTGTTTCAAACATTTGTTATAATATAATTTGGAGAACATGGAGAGGTACTTTTGCGAAACAGTGTTGTCAGGACGGTTGACTTTATACTGACTCGATAGAAAGTGATAAAGATATATTAAAGGATGTTGGAGAGCCTATTAGTTACCGCACACACGGAGCTCGGACATTTTTAATTAACGTATTTGAACACATTAAACAAAACAATATCAATACAACATTAAAATGATTTATAAAGTCAAAATATCACACAAACACTAATAACAGAAGGTTTGCCTAAATATTGATGGAAGCTTTTTGTTGATTTTATGTGTTTATATCATTAAAAATGTGAAAATTATAAAGTTCGGTCAAAAATATTTTAAACTGTTGAAATACTTCTGAAAAGTGATGTTTTATAATCTTTGTTTGGTCTTATTTGAACATTCACGCATAGCACATATCACCATCATGTTCGATTTATTTGTATAACCACTGCAAGTTTTTTAATCAACACATATATAGGAAATAACCTCGAAATCCGTTGACGTAAGTTATGCCACTCGATGATGTGAAGTTAGCGCGGATGGAGAACATCATTAGACACTTAGGAGTGGTGCAATATTATGTGAAGACTTGTCTTATCTCTTTCTCTCTCATGGTGTACGATGTAAAATCCCGGAGAAAGTGATTTATCGCAAACTTGTAAAGGTTGTGTACAAATATTAGCTATACCTCCTTATATCGTTACGACAATAAATCAAATAATATACATATTATGGTATCTTTTTCCTGCACATGAAGTAGATATTCATAATGCTTTACGTCTACCAAGTAGGTAGATACCTAAAAAATAAAATGATATTTTTAGCATTGCATTGCATAAAATAACAAATCGTTCAAACATTTTGAATATAAGAAAGTATCTGTAGGTAAGTATATTTATTATAGTCGATCGCTATTTTTTTTTGCAATATTAAAGTGGTTTCACATGGAGCGAGTTTTTTGACGCGCGAGAAATTTCTCGCTTAGATGTTTTGTTCACAAGAGGCGGGAATCTCGTCGAGCTAGCGAGAATACCAAAAGCACTCTCAGAATATCTTCGTGCCCTTGTTAAACGATAATTAAAATTCTCTGTTTTTTATTCTAAATGAGAACCAACTAAAGGTCTCTAAAGATTTTCATGTAAACCTTTATCTCCAACAAGAACATAATAGCATTTTGTAAGTCTGCGCTTAGTGGCTTCGGATTATGTAGATTTAAAAAAAAAAAATTCCATTTTTTTTTACATAATATACTTTCTTCAAGAAGAAATTTTCTTTTCTAAAACATCCAACATTAACATACAAAAATCGGTATTCCGCATCTATTATTGTGAGCAAAATAATCTCAATAATTAGACACAGTGAACTACTGTTAAATGGTTTGAATAGCCTTATATACTTTCCAACGGTTACGCTGATGTAGTATGGAAAATTAAACTACCTAACTAACTAACCATAGCGTCGTTTTTCCGCAGGGGTGTAGACAGAGAGGATGAACTGCCACACAACTCTGTCTTGGCACACACTCCTTGCTTCATTCACATTCATACATATTCTGACTCTTGACATAGCCCGACGTATTTGATTCACTTGATTATTTTATTTTATTTTTTATTTAGGATTCAAACAGTCAAATATAGAAACAAGTGTAAATATAGTAACATTTAAACATATTTTCGACCAATTAAGTTCATTCAACAAGTAAGTTATAATAATTATAAGAAAGAAAAAGTTTAGGTATAAGCAAAATACATAATATTAAATACAGAAGATAACAGTAGAATTTCATATAATTTAAAGTATCATTTCAGCTAGTTTCATTTTATACGATTTCAAGTTACAGTTGAAAATGTCTACATGATCACTAAAACGATACGATAGGTGTTTTATAAATTTGATTTGGATATTTCAACACGATCAATATGGATTTGATATTGAAGATTCCAAATTATTAAGGCGAAATCAAGTTACATATGCCATATATAGCAAAATTAGAGTGTTTGGTATAGTGAAGGGTTTTAAAATTCGCATAATAAAGCGCATTTGTCTATGGGCTTTTCTAACATATATTCAATATGATCCTTGAAAAGCATTTTAGAATCAAGTAACACTCCGAGATCTCTTATTGTTTTTACTCTTTGTAGGGGTACATGGTTTAATTTGTAAGTATAATTATTTGGATTTTTTTCCGTGTGAAGGTTATACCATTACATTTGTCTATGTTCAGATATAATCGATTGTTTTTACAGTATTCCAAAATATTGTTCAAGTCTTCTTGTAAATTGTTACAATCATTTATGGAGTTAATGAATTTATACAATTTCATATAATCTGCATAAAATAGGAAAGCAGAATGACTAATAACATGTTTCATATCGTTTATATACAAAATAAATAATAGTGGCCCCAGATGGGAGCCTTGAGGTACCCCTGAGGGAAGGGTTATAATCTGTGACATGTAACCTTTTAAGTAAATAATCATGCCACGTCTTCCTTGGGCATCCTCAACTTTTTCTACCATTCACAGCTAAACGTCCATTAATTAATTTTATTCATTAGTAATTAGTAAAATTAGTTAAAGGTGATGAATCATTACGCTTACATCAGCCTTGCATTCATTCCGGATATCCACATTTTTAACACGATTGATATTGTTACTGCAGTTTTATAAAAACCAGCTAACTAGTTTATTGGATGCTAGATGCAGATGATGCGGAGACCACCTTGAAGCACGCTCGATTAAAATGACATTCACTACTAAGAGGAACATCTTATTCAGCTAACGTTTGGATGGATCGAGTTTGAATCCCACAGTGGGATCCGTACCCTTTTTAGCACGTGGAAAGTAAGATATTGGCCCCATCAATCCTAACGCTGCCAGGATGGACTCCCTCTTGATGGCGTTTTGCGAAAATGAGACTTAATATCCTCCATTAATATTTCAATTTAATATATACATAATTTTTTATTTATTTTTCTTACGAACTTATGTTTATTTTTTTATTACTATTATTGTGTGTATAACATCTTGTATTTTATTATAATTGTAAATATGTATTAATATCAATTATGGAAGGCATTTCATTGCACTACTCCTGCGTACCTTCTGGAATATATTATGGTATTTATAGAATTCATCTTTATACCAAAAAATCGGTACTTTTTTATAAAAAATACAATTATATAATGTGTGTATGTCCCTCCGCCTTTTTTTCGTCCTTACAAACATATAAGTAGGTACCAATATATATAAGTTCCATAAATCGATAAGATGTCGAGACTCCATTTAAATTTTCAATGTAGATTAATAGACAAATGTATCTATTTTATTTGTGTTTCCGTATCCCAGGTACCTATTGTTCTTAGACACTTAACAATTTAGCAGTGGAGGTAGGTATGGGAGTTTTTTTCATTACTGACACCGACATAAATTCTAAGCCTCCCAACTTCTTTTACCGATCTATATCAAATTTCACACATTTTCTCAGTGGTACCCTGGGCAAAGTATATTGTCGCTCAAAAGCAAAAGGGCTTAGCGGCACTTTGGTAAAAAATGAGTTAAACATCCAGTTTTTATCAGTTTTTTTTCTACATCTAATGCTCTGACTCTCATTTGATTCTGAAGACTTTTGTGGCCCTTCAGCCGTCTAAAATATATTAACCATTTGGGAGAAGGCTTGACTCAAGCGACACAAATTTTGGACTTTTTTTTAGCTCTTTGTCGCTTCAGGTAACTTAGTGAGAGCATTGAAATATTGTTATTATTATTTTAAGATATACTTATGAATTTTACTGTAAAACGAAAAAAAACTTTAAAGTGCTCTGGTGAAAACTTCCCAAAATGGCGCTTCATCCCTTTTGCCTTTCCGATGACGATATGCTACCCCTGGACATCCATCCCCTCCCTTATCACGATGAAAATATTGTCACCCCCCTCCCCTCCCCTTGCTAACTTATAGGTAGGTACTCTATTTGCCTTGGATTCATTTTGCATTACTGAATTGTCAATTTATAATAAAATTTAGTTGGGTTGTTTTGTATATTTAATCATTCTACAATTATTTCTAATTCTAAATTCTGGAACGTGGGATACAAACAGCTAGTGCCTACCTACCTACATATGTACAAGCTGTCCACATGTTAACATTTCTAAAATGACTCCTCAAAACTGTCTTGAGCCCCTTTCGTATCAATCGATTTATCGTGAAACATTCGCTGCCTTCCATGTTGATATTATCATACGGTAAAGGTAGGTAGGTACCTATGCGCATGTGTCAGAATTTAAATATTAGAAGTGCCTTCTTAATAGCCGGTGATTCATGGTGATCATTTTCTGAAGTGGTTTTGGAATTGAGGGGTAATTTTTCATGCCAGAACACCGAGGTACCTACCTACCTGTATTAAATGTACCATATTCCTATATGAAAGGTAGAAGGTAGGTACCGGCGAAGGGGCCAGCTCATTTCAGTGAAATAGGCAGAACCTTAGTGACATCTCGTAAGAGTTTAAATAGTAAGAAAACCGGTTTTTCTGAGAACCCTAGTAAGGGTTTTCTTACTAGACTCTAACAAGAGGTCATCGTGGTTTTGCGTAGGTCACTGGGATGAATCGGCCTCCAAGAGTAGCCACCTATCTGAGTGGATAAAGTGCATTCCGTAATTATGACGTCACGCGGAATCTTGCTGTATTATTATGCGTATTTTTTTTCGTCAGCCCCGATGCTTTGTTCATATAACGGGAGAAGAAACATTCCTCCGACAAGAATGCTGAATCAAATTCTATATGGGACCAACACTGATTGCATTTCACGTTGACGTAGACTGCACTAGTTTACGCCCCCGCTTGCATGGAAGTTATCTATTTAAATTAATCAATTTTATTAGTAGGTATTTACTTTAATTATTTAACTCCTCGTTTTCAATTGGAATTTGAAACTAATACCGCGTGCATTATTTTGATTTTCTATAGATTTATTGTAAGGATGCTGGTGCTAATAAAAGCGAATTAAAAAAAATAGTAGGCAGCCTAATTTTTTTTTGGTATCTTTATGTTCATGCATTTTTTTGTTTAAAATAATCTCAATTATTTTAATAATTAATATCAAAAATAAAAATCACGAAGCTTAAAGTCAATTCTAATATTAATATTAATTCTAGACTATGTAAGAAATAAAAGATCTTCCGTAAATAAAAATTGATGGCATAAACTAAAAATGGATGGATAATCAAGACATCATTACAAAGAAAAAAAAATCAGGGAAGTATGAGATAAAAAGGTTTCGGTAGCTCAATTGGCAGAGACTTTACTCCCGGATAGAGTAGAGGTTCTGAGTTCAGTTGCGAAGTGATTATTTTTATTTTCTGTTTCGTATTTCGTTGAAAGTTATTGATATTATTTCAATAATTAATTTTAAGACAATTTAACAACTTCAGTTTTTGTTGCATTCAATCTGATTTTTTATTATTTTTTAAACTTTATTATGGTATGAGGCTTCATTACGACTTCCGCTGGGTAATGGCCGACGAATTTCCAGACAAATTTCCGGTCATCTTCGTACAAATTTCCAATAAAACTCTCACTTAAATACTGGCACAAAACAAAACATTAACAAATCCTCTAACTAATCAAAAACAAATAAAACTCGCTTTCAAAAAGTTTTTTTTTATATGGCAATAAAATATGGTACCACAAAACAACACCCTCAATTAAAAGACGCTAGCAGCATGAAAGTATTGTATTTTATGTAATTTATTTAAGGTTTTTATGTACCCCACCTGACGTATTTTTAAAGTTTATTATCTTTATTGTGACATGGCATTAATAATAATCGTTATTATTTATGTTTAAGACATCCAAATCGAAGTTTTTTGTTTTGTTTTGAAAAGATGTTTTAACGACATTTTTTTAGACAGTAAATGTAATTCAAAGTCATTCGTATCCGAAAGAATACTTCTATAGGTACACCAAAGGTTTTGTAAACGGTTATTTCGAAGAAAAACTAACACATTACTAATTATTCAAAGAATATTAATCTACCATGAAAGAGAAAGAGTTGAGAAAATTCTTCATATTATATTGCAGCTCTTCTAAGTACTCGTATGTAAGAATGTTCTCCGTCCGCGCTAACTTCACATCATCGAGTCGCATAACTTACGTCAATGGATTTTGAGGTTATTTCCGATATTTGTGTTGATTAAAAAACTTGCAGTGGTTTTATAAATAAATCAAACGTGATGGTGATATGTGCTATGCGTGAATGTTCAAATAAGACCAAACAAAGATTTTAAAACATCACTTTTCAGAGGTATTTCAACAGTTTTAAATATTTTTGACCGAACTTAGAATTTTGACATTTTTAATGATATAATGACATAAAATCAACACAAAGCTTCCATCATTCTTTAGGCAAAATTTCTGTTTTAGTGTTTGTGTGATATTTTGACTTTATAAATATTTTTTATTGTGTATTGATATTGTTATGTATAATGTGTTCAAATATGTTCATTAAAAATGGGCGGCGGTAACTAATAGGTTATCCAACTTCTTTAATATATATTTGTGTTTTTCTATCAAGTCAGTATTAAGTCAACCGTCCTGCCTACACTGTTTTGCAAAGGTACCTCTCCATATCCTCCAAGTTTTCAACAATCACATTCTTCTTGAAAACTGTTAAATTCATATTTTTTAAAATCTGATATATTGTCACACATCTTTATAAGATGCCCCGCTCCTGGATATAGTGAAGGTCCCGAGTTTGAGTCTCGGTCACAACCGAATCTTTTTGCCGTCTGTGTCTTTTTCCCACTTGAATGTTCTTTGAAGTGTGTTAATATTTTTTCAACAATAAATATTTCTAGTTAAATTCATATTTTTTTAAATCTGATATATTGTCACACATCTTTATAAGATGCCCCGCTCCTGGATATAGTGAAGGTCCCGAGTTTGAGTCTCGGTCACAACCGAATCTTTTTGCTGTCTGTGTCTTTTTCCCACTTGAATGTTCTTTGAAGTGTGTTAATATTTTTTCAACAATAAATATTTCTATGAATCTCAAAGCCTTAATAAGTTAATTTTATTTTTGGAACATTACTTGTACAAAACATACTTCATTATAATATAATCCCGTTGGTTAAAATGCTCTGGCGAAGACATTTACGCAAGAAGTTGTTAAAATTGCATTTTCAATACGGTATGTAGGAATGTAGGTATCTATATGTGAAAAGGGAATGTTGTAAAGTTCTCATTTTGTCCACACTTAACATGCTGATTCAATATGTTATTTTTTTGTGCGGGAATGGATATTTAATTGGTTTTATGAATGAATGTCTGCAATAAATGATATTACAGCGAAAGCAATACTCGCAAAGGTGAGCGAACCCAATTTCAAATTTATTAATCGAGAATATTCTATTCATACCAGATTGCGAATGATTTAATTCACTCGAACCGTGCGCCTTTTAAAGATCGGTGAATAGAACGAGGCGAATACTAGAGACTAGAGAGTAGAGTGTATGGAGGGAAAACAATGTATGATTGATAGTGGATCCGCAAAGCCACGGCGTTGAATGGATGCCCCGGGGAAACCCCTTTAATTAAAGATCTGCCATTGTATCGTTGGCATATTATTTATCTCCCAACAAAGCATTAAATTAATTCTAATTATGCCACGGAATTGAGGGTTTATATTTATGTTTATTTTTTAATTTACTCTACTTTTAGAAAGGTTTCTCTCTTTAGCTCCGCGAATCAATAAATTATTTGAAAGAAATAGGTTGCTATAAAAGTGATTCCATCATAAATTGAGATGTTCGATAACCCGTTAGATAGGAAGCTAGGCTATCAGTAAGTCGGATCGAGTCCAAAACTTACAGCGGGTACCAGCGCGGTAAAATACGCGGCGAAGGTAAGGAAAGGGGGAGATTGGAGGGTTAGAAAGTTAGTGGGTAGTTAGATATAGTTCCTAAACAAAGTAAAAGTAATTTCTAGTAAGGTTTCAGCAATACGGAAAAACATTTTCTTAATTGTAAATATTTACACTTTTTTGATGACATCACACAAGATCCCCATAATTTTATTCTCACAATCAAACTAACTGCTCTATTTCTTAAGACTTTAAAAAATTCAATTTAATTAAGTTGATAAAAATATTTACAAGAAAAAAACAGTTCAAATGCCTGGAGGCAGTTTTACTTTAACACATTTTACTAGGTAATTTAATATTGTGCGCCGGACGTAAATAGGGAAGGACAAGGGGTAAGTAAAAGATTGATAAGTGTTCTAATCAGATTCTTTGCACCGTTTTGATCTTGATTGATACTGTAAGTAGTGAGAATATCCCCGTCTTAACTAATGTCACAAAGCATTATACGATTTTTGGTATACCTGTACTTAATGGGAAATAAGAAAAATCTATATTATTGTTAAAAGAATGTACTTCGTCTTATTTCGGCATCGTGATAGAGCTTGTTTTTTAAAGGTTTCTTACCAGATATGGGATCATTATTTTTGGTCCATCAAGGGTAAATCCCATTCAGGAATGCTGTAGATGCAGATAGCGCAGGTATTTATTTATAAGATCATTAGTCATCCGTTAGATGAATGTTTTCCATAAAAGGAACAATAGTTTGTTGGAGAGAAGGTTTTTAAGAAGTCCAAAGCAGTCACCCAATATTGACCTTTGTTGTTTGGAATGTGGGTCACTCACGTTGAATGCCACCGACCGCAGCCTATCTCCCGATCGGGTCACCGCGACGCCTCTCGCCACCGAGCTCGCGGGCTTATCAAATTTAAAAAACTCATAAATATGTATGTTTTTGAATGCGCAATAAATAATAATAAAACCGCAATAAATACCTCGCTCTGTTAAGTTGAAGAATCCTTTTTCAATAATACCGTTCCTTGTCCCTCCATTTTCGTATTTTGTACGTCACCATAAAAACACTCTTCTCAAATTTGGCCACAATCACGAGAGAAATTGGGAACGAGGATGTTGTGGCAGAATTCTTAAAATGCCATTGTTGTTTATGGCCATTTCGCGATTGTTCAACATTTCTTCCAAATATATCGTAATATATTCCAGGGGTTTATCTATCTCAGAGCAATAATACAGGAGGGAGAACTTCTGTAGTCAGTATTAATGATTTTTGTCTGACTCGGTCGTGGCTAGAACTAGGGCTAGGGTATTTATACATTCATTCATAGCACATGTCGATATAATGTTTTTGTTTATTTGTAAAACCACTTTTTCACAGGATTGTTATAATCAAAAATATAAGATATAACGTAAAAAACCGTTGAGCTATGTCGTGCTATATCGCATAACAAAACGTAGTGGACGGAGATGGAAAACGTGCTTACATAACGAATGGTGGTGCTATATTATGTGAAAACTTTTCTTGTCTCTTTCTCTCTCACGGTTTACGATGTAAAAACCCGGTGAAAGTGATTAATCGTAAATTTGTATAGGTTGGGTAAAAATATGTAGCTCTCTTTCCATATATATTCTTGCTCTAAGATACGATCAATACTTTTATGAACTATTTTCTCAGAACGTCAAATCAATATAAAGTTTATAAAGTAAGGTAAATGAACACGGAACGTCTCAAATGTCACATTTAACCGTCACCTAAAGTTGGGCTACTCACTAGCGAGCTGTAACTGTAGCCGTAACGCGTTACTGTAGCCAAAAATCATGTGGACGAGGCTCGCGAGCCTACCGCGAGCCATTTACATATTATCCGCGTTTAATTCGCGTACGCCTTCTAAAATAGTGAGAGTGAGCGATTGAAATGCAAGAGCACATCAGAAAGTTCTTTAAAAAGAATTAAAGATATTTTCAAAATCTAGAATTTTTCGTTTGATCTGGTCAAAGATGGAGATTGATGAATATCGTTAATTTGTAAGGATACATTTGTTTAAAATGTTGCCACACAGAAAAATAATTTCACCGTATCAATAAAGCTATTCAAATGTTACAATATTTCAACTGCATATTAACGATTACATAATTCTAGAATAAAACAAAACAAATTGATTGGCAAAAATTAACCGTTCCATTTACGATAATTATTCACATGGACAGTTGTAATTATTATCTAATGCGCATGCTGCCCTCTTCATTATTTCTTATCTAATGCTGGCCAACAGTTAATTAACTTTTGAATTTTTAAAATATCTATGACGTAATATATAAACAGGAGTGTAGCTAGTAGAAAATATATTATAAGGTGTGGATTCCGCTATAGCCCTCTTGAAACACCAGGTCGCTGGTCTCAAAGAAAGGCTTGGCAAGTGCAATAACTTCGTACATGAAGCCTCATATAGCATGAAAGGCTTTAATTACTACTCGTATGTATCAAGGAATCATTTGTGTAGAGTTACGAGGGTAGAACATGATATGAATGACACGAACCAAATTATATTTTAAATTATTCGATTGCTTAATCTGTTAGTATTTTATGTTTTTCTTTTATGCATGTATTTTACAACGTTAATCCGTAAAAGAATGTGTAAGTATTGTACACACCCTCAGAGCAAGAATATATATGGAGAGAGAAATAAAAAATATTTTTACCCAACCTATACAAATTTACGATAAATCACTTTCTCCGGGTTTTTACGTCGTAAACCGTAAGAGAGAAAGAGATAAGACAAATTCTTACAAAATACAGCACCGCTTTTAGGTATGTAAGCATGTTCTCCGTCTCCCGCGTCTACAGCTACTCCACCCACTACATTTTGTAATGCGACATAGCAGGACATAACTCAATGGTTTTGAGGTTATATCCTACATTTTTGTTTATAACAATACTGTGAAAATTTGGTTTTACAAATAAACAAAAACATTATGTTGACATGTGCTGTGAATGGATGTATAAATAACCTAGACCTAGCCCTAGCCACGCCCCTGGTCAGGAAAAAAATATCGATTCTGACTACACTAGCGCTCCCTCCTGGTATATTATTGCTCTGAGCACACACCACACAACCATGTTGGAATATACACAGTAATGTTTATGCCCTGATCATTGGTAATCAAAAAGTTCCAAGAATATTTTTCTAATATTAATCAAAGCGCTTAGCAGAGGCAAAAGCTGCAACTCCCATGTGGACACTCCTGTCAAATTCCATACAAAACCAGGAAGACAATAATTGCATCGCGCTAAAAGAATCCCGTTGTGAACGGGCACGAGAATCTAAGCAGCCAGGGCCAGGGTCTATTTTGTGCCCCGAATGTTGGGAAACGATATATTATAGCGCGGCTTCTCAACATTTCTCCCCGGACCCATGGAGATTTTTTTTCTAGATTTGTTGGGAATATTCTCCAATTGAAAATATTAAAGCTGATATTTTTTACGTTATATATAATGTACGGAGTAACCACATTTAAAAGAGATTGTAGAATAAATATTTATTTATTATTGTTAATGCGTCCATGAGACTGTTATAAAACAAAAATATTATAATTTAAATTACAAGAGGTTTTTTGCTGTTGTTGCAAAAATAGTTTATTAAAAATTCAGAAAATAACCAGGTCTCCACTGCTCTTCTTCATGCATATCGAAAAAGCTCATCAACAAAACGTTTAGATCGGATCTTGATCCAAGGGTGTACTTAGACGCTGACAGGGGGTAATTACATTAATACGCATGGAAAATTTGCATAGAAGAGTCGCAATTTACAATGTGTTGTACATACTGCGAAGGTGGCGTGATTTAATACATTTTAAATATTATATTAGTTTGGATTTCGTATGCATTATTACCATGAAGAGAGCGGTTGGATCAGGCTCAGAGTTTGTGGGTTTAAACTTGATCAACACAAATTGTTACTTTTATTGATATGGGTTTTTAAAATTTACTTAAAAATAATTGTACGTTTATTTACGACTTAGATATACGAGTACTCCCAGTATCATAATTCAGAGAAATATTGCTTAAGGGGGTTTAGGCCAGGTTGTTTCATTCTCGAGTTCCAATGCAACAAGTAGATGTAACTGTACCCTTACCATTTAAGTTCCAATGTAACAAATAAATGTAACTGTTCCCTCGTCACTTTAATTCTAGTGAAACACATACACGTATCAGCACCTTAATCATTTGAGTTCCAATGCGACAAGTAGATGTGACAGCATCCTAATAATTTGAATTACAATACGACAAATAGATGTAACGGCACCCTATCCATTTGAGTTCCGATGCGACAAGTAGATGTAACAGCACCTTAATCATTTGAGTTCCAATGTGACAAGTGGATGTAACAGCACCCTAACTATCTGAGTTCCAATGTGACAAGTAGATGAAACAGCACCCTAATCATTTGAGTTCCGATGTGACAAGTAGATGTAACAGCACCATAACTATTTGAGTTGCAATGCGACAAGTAGATGTAACGGCTCCCTCCTAACCATTTGAGTCCCAATACGACAAGTAGTAAAACTGCTCCCTTACCATTGGTGTTGGGATATGACAAGTAGATGCAGAAATGCAGTAGCGACTGAGCGCCAATTGCGAAGTGCGAGTGGTTACATGTGCGAGCCCTGAGATTGATTCGGAAGCTTCAGCACGAAGCGAAGTGTCATCGGTTATTTTTCCGTTTGGAATCAGGCTACGGGTACCTACCGCCTGCCCACTTTGTAAGTGCTGTTACGGGACCGGGCTACGGCGAAAACAGCGCATTATGTTAACCAGAGGTGTGTAACCATTCCCGGTACTTCAGTTTTTTTTTAAACATACGTGTTTAAAGGCATTTTTTGTTGTTATATTATGTTGAAAATATTATTTTAATAGCACATTTATTAATTAACATTTATGTATTAATAATAATATTTGGATAGTTTGTAAAGCGCCTTTTTGTGAAAAATCACCTCAAGGGCCCTGTATGTTGCTTACAAAATCTGTAAATGCATTTTTAAAAGATGAATCGCATTTCTAAATCAACATAAAACACTTGAATTATTAAATAATCGGGTCAGTGGAAAGGTTTATTTAACTTGTTCATGTTTAATGACTTTTATATAATTTACAATGCCAACTAGTTTCAATAATTTAACGACATTAGTTAGAATACTGTTATCAACCAAAATAAGTTATAATAAAAAATAATTAATTGTACAAATACTGCCTCAATGAAGCCAATAAGTAAAGTGGTTTAAATAAAAATGTTGGAAAGTTTTATTTTTATTATTAGTTGTTCAGTTATCATCAAATAAATTTTGCAAAAACACGTTCAATAATTTTAATAAAAATATACATTTCTCCCTTCACTTTGTTTTAATATTTATAGAAGCTACAAACACCTCCCAGTGATAACGCCTCTAAATATCCCTCGATGACTACGGTAACATAGGAACTAAGTCCATAAAAAAATGTTGTACCTACCTACTAGCTAGAAAAATATGGCACTTCGTTTATTGTCTGCCTATCTTGTCTAAAACCAAGTGTTTCATAATAACAGATATCAATGACGACAGCATAATGATTATTAATGTAAAATTAAAAGGAAGAGAGACAACTCAGATGATCTCCGCGTGCAAGAGCGGTAAGATCCTTGGCTGCAGCGACAGCTATTTGCAAACAAAAATGTAATAAATGTATGTGGGTTTCGTATTCTGTAGAAAAAATAGTTAAATAATTAAACACCAAGCTAGTGAAAAAGTTCTTTTTTGGTTGGGTACTCCCGCGTCACACGGGACGGAAAGGGAAGATTCTTCAATCGCAACTTTTTGTTCTCTCGGCTGGGGTCAGTGGCCGAGGTACACCTTTGGGGGTACCTCCTCCTGCCTTACCTTCTACCTCCTCCCCCTGCCGCCCTACCCCCTTATCCCTCTCCGTCCCCCGACTCCGGCGGGACAAGGCAAATACTGCGCGGAGAATGTGTGACAACGGGCGCGCGCCGTCACTGCAGGCTGCGCGACCTGACTCCATCGACATGGAATGTACCAGATTGAAATTTGCAGCAAATTGCATATATATAAAGTCTGGTTAGGATGTCAACTAGACTTCCGCCGTTATACATTGATATGGAGAACAAAGTAAAATATTATACCACCCAGTAAAAAAACTAGC
Source organism: Drusus annulatus (assembly GCA_022651775.1). Classification (NCBI taxonomy): domain Eukaryota; kingdom Metazoa; phylum Arthropoda; class Insecta; order Trichoptera; family Limnephilidae; genus Drusus; species Drusus annulatus. The sequence continues at coordinate 114,615 of JAGWCC010000704.1, forward strand.
GACTTTAATTTACTAAAACTGTTAATTTCCAGCTTTTTTTATTTATTATTTTTTAACAGACTATTGTCTAATTATAAAAAAAATATGACAGGAAATGAGAAAAAAACAAGAAAAGAACAGCACATACATAATATTAAATGAAGCAATGACAAAAATAGGACAAAATTTACACATAAGAAAAAATATTCTAATCAAAGCCAAGATCAAGTCAAAGTTTTAAGTCAAATATTCTTTCTTATGTATATTTTGTCCTATTTTTGTTATTGCTTCATTTAATATTATGTATATGCTGTTCTATCTCTGTTGTTTTTTTCTCATTTCGTGTTATATATTTTTTTTTATAATTGGACAATAGTCCATTAGTAAATAATAAACAAATAAGGCTGGAAAATAACAGTTAACGCTAGTTTTTTCACTGCATGGTATAATATTTTACTGTGTATCAATGTACAGCGGCGAAAAGAAGTGACGTAAAGAATGACAAAAATCATTTAGACTGCTACCAAAAAATCCATGACCATGGCTTGAGTCAACAAGTCTCAAAATTCTAGACAGTGGAGAAGGATACCCATAATTAGTAGAGTGATGATTGAGGAACAGTAATTCGTTATTTCTGTGTCTACGGCAAGGAATGTTGAACTGGATGAGTTGTAATCTAATTAACTTAACGCTAGAGCGGCACAGATAACAAAAAAAAGCTGTGGGTATAAGAATTTAGGCATTGGGATATTTTTTACATTGGTTGGTAGGCCTCCGTGGTCGAGTGGTTAAGACGTTTGACTACGACCTCTGATGTTAAAAATCCCGGCGTGGATATATTTGATTTAATTAATTATGTGTTATTTCACATTTAATTAATATTACAAAAGTATATAGTATACTTGCGGTACGTTCTAGAGTGGTAGTTATTCTAAGTATCGCCTTGGTGAAAGACCACCATTCAGAACCGTAACGTAGCTTGAAATGGCCTTAACCGTGTTTAGTGATCAGATCAGAATAGCAAGATACTTCCCAACCTTCCTATTCCTCGTCTCCTTCCTCTCCTCACTACCTTCATCCTCACAACACACCCCAATTGGGGATGCCATAGTCCCACTGACTCCAGCAATTGAAACTTTTATGCGGTATTCGCTTTAAAAAATCACGAATAAAGCAGCTACTCCAGTTTGTTGAAATGTCAGTATGTAATGTAATATTTAAAATCATTATTTTAAATAAATACAGTCATCGATCCTTAATGTAAAACCCTTTAATGCACATAAAACAAAAGTGAATAGTAAACAAGGAAAAAATGAAATAATAATACTGAGACCGACATTATAAAGTTATAATTTTATCATTTTTTTTAAATCTTTTTAATATCCCTTCACCTACTGAATTAATTCAATAGAAGAAGCTTCATCTAGTATTATCTATATCATCGGCTTCTACCACATAAATACTACGTCTACCATTTACCCCTTAAATTTGTAGACTGTGAGCCGTGGGCACACAGGCGGCACTCCAGCACACCTCTCTTTGTTTGCGGATGGATAACAAACGACATCACATTGTAAGTAGTAACTACATCCCTCCATAGCATGTAGGTTCTGAATTTCACAAGAAAGATTTTAACACCAATTCTTAATCCTAAGGGGCAGCTTTCCCATCCTTTGAATACATACTTTGTTCATCCCAAATTACAATAAGTTTGAGGCTAAACAAATCGTGCGAAAATTCCGACACTTCTTTTCTTCCAAACTACACAAAAACGAAACATATTAACACATCACCGGTCTGTGGCTGAGTGGAAAAACGCGTCGGATTCCCACTCGGACGTCGTGCGTTCAATTCCTCTGCTGGCTAAGTCCTCCATCATTGCACAAGCAACATCTTCCGCTTCTTATGATGGCAGTAGGAGTTTTTCAAATATTGTCAGGTTATTCGTAACCCGGGAATGTTTGTCTTTCTCAAAAAATTAACATTAGATGATTTTTTAAATGCATTACAGTAGATATAAAACAAAATAGGAAATAGAAAGGCATTCCTTTTAAAGCTTAGTCTGTTTATTACCCACTCCAGTTGCTTGTTCGTATTGATTTTAATATTTCTGAGAAAGAATTAGAACGATCAACAATGTAAACATGTATGTTGTAAAATAATAAAATATTAATTCAAATAGCTAATGCTTATTTAAAGACTTTATGAATTACGGTCCTATAAGATAATAATTTATTTCCTACATAAAATAAACTTGGGAGGTACCTACCCGGCGCAAATTTCTCGAAAGACACTAACTGTCAAACCTGGTTGGAAACAATTTACACTCGACAGCCAACATGAAAAAAATGCCATGCCCGCCCTTTTTCAATTTTGAGGTTAAGGGTTAGCATCGTAAAGTAGCGGCCGATCCGGCACATCTTATTTATTTCAGAAGCCCGGTGGTTCTCGAGGTATGCGTGTAGTTTATTTGTGCCTTTATGCGCGAGTAACGGTAGCGGGTAGCGGAAAGATCGTTAATAATATCGTAAGGAAGAAAAGCCAGTACCTTCCATAAAGTTGGTAAATGTATATCTCTACAAATGTTTCAGCTATCTATTCATTTTGCTACTTCTTCATACTGATGGCAACATTATAATTATATAAACTAGTTTAAATAAATCTTAAAAAACGTTTGTAAAAAAATACATTTAGGCAGGAGGAATAATGCAGGGGCGTACGGTAAAATCCATTTGGGTTATGTACTTTGGTACGCAACATATCGTCGCTGGAAAGGCAAAATGACTAAAGCGCCATTTTGGGAATTTTACACCAGATCACTTTAAAGTTTTTTTGTTTTACAATAAAAGTCATAAGTCTTCAGTACCTAGTTGAATTTTGAAAAAAAAAGTTAACTTGGGTAACACAATGCTCTCACTAAGTTAGGTGAAGCAACAACAAAGATAAAAAAAAGACCCAAACTTGTGTCTCTTGAGTCAAGCCTTCTCGAAAATGGTAAATATATTTTAGATGGCTGAAGGGCCACAGACGTCTTCAGAATCAAACGAGTCAGAGCATTCGATGCAAAAAAAAAACTGATCAAAACTGCATGTTGAACTCATTTTTGACCAAAGTGTTGCTTAAAGCCCTTTTTCTTTTCCAGCGACGATATAGTAATAATATTTTAATAATACCTACCTATATGAAGGGTACAGGAGAAAAAGAGTTTTGTGAAATCAAAGTATAAACGATATCTTGCATCATGTGGTACTACAATAATAAAGTACTAACATGTGAATATCATGATTAATCACAAACCTACAATAATTTGAAAACATGCGGCCTAGTTAAAAGTAAGTAAAGTTCTCAGGGTACAAGTTAAATAACTAACTAACCATCACGCCGTTTCACCGCAGGGGTAGGCAGAGAGGACGGACCGCCATATAACTCTGTCTTGGCACACACTCCTTGCTTCATTTACATTCATACACCGTCTCATACATACTCTTCTGTTATTCTGACTCTTCACATGACCCGATTCAAGTATTTGATTTACTTGATCGTGCCATGTCTTTCTCGGGCGTCCTTGACTTCTTCTTCCATTCACTTTCGCATCATATATTCTTTTCGCACTCCTTTCTTCGTTCATTCGCTCTACATGCCCAAACCATCTAAGCGTCCCTTTCTTGATCCTATTCATCACGCTCACATCAGCCTTGCATTCTTTTCGGATATCACACATTTTTAATACGATCATACATGGTTTTACCGCACATACGTCTCAAAGATCTCATTTCCACAGCATTCAGTCTACTTTCATCCTTCCTCTGCCAGTTCCATGCTTCACTGCCATACATCAGGGTTGGTATAAGCACTCCATTGTGGACTGCTAGCTTCGCTTCTTTGGACAATTTCTTATTTGCGCCTTATAATTTCTTATTTGGTACAAGTTAAAACCAGGAATTTTTTTAATACATGGGAAGTATATGGAATCTTTTTTAAAAATATCACTAAATTAACTGTTGTTGTTGCTTTTTGTTTTTTATTACCATCATATTTTTTTAAGAATCAAAAGGGATTTTCCTGAAGAATCGTGTTCATGTGATAAACCCTGTTTTCCTCAGTACCCTTCGTATATTATATAAATTATTATAGAAAAATGCTAGTGAGGCCATTGCCTGATCGATGTGAGGTCACGTTAGTTACAACTGCATGAGAAAATCCTGTATATTTTGGTATCAATTTAAACGCAAATAAATCTTATAATTTGAAGCGTCGTAAGTCATATGTTGACGTAAATAATAAAAAAGGAGCGCAGGTGAAATTGTTGACTTTTTGGTAGGAATGAACACTTTGAGTTATTTGTCGTTTAATGACCTTATAAAGAACTTTGCCAGTGACGTAAAACTCACTCCATGCGCTATGAAACAGAGTATTTGATAGTTTAGCTAATTTATTACGGCACACCCGCGCCATTTAATTGGATAATATTTTACACGTCGTTTACAATATTGTAATATGTAAATCGTGAGCCGTTCCAATACACAACTGGACAGTTAAGTTATACGAGTATATTCAGTAATCTTTGAAAATTAACACTACTCAGCTATGGCGTTTCCTAATATAAACACTTAGGATAACGGAATACGGGATCCCTTACAAGAAGTGAGCATTTGCATTAAGGTGGCCAGGAGTTTCCATGAAGATAAAGGAATTATTTTTTAACCGTAAAATAAGTCTTAACTTAATAATCACAATGGTTTGTTGTTATATTTTCTCTACTCCTTTTGTACGGCATGGAAACCTCGACGCCAGAAACCAAACACTAATATATACACACATTTCGATATATACCATATGGGCATCCACAAAGTACCCCGGACAGATGCATTCACTTTTATTTATTACGTGTAAATAAGGTTGTCAAAATATTTTTGAGGATTTTTTTCCCCACCGTGCTAGGGATGTCTCTGTGTCATAGCGGACGAAAATGAAAGTTTGATTAAATATAAATTATAAAAGTACAACTCAAATGTAATTAGTGAGAAAGATAAATCAAATAATAATTTAACATTAATATGAGTATTTACCTAGCATAAAGAGAATTAAAAACGTATTTAAAGGGAAAAAAATGCATCAATAGGTTTATATAAGAAATAAAAATAACAAAAAATATAGACATCAGACAACATAATAAATGTAAGTAGGATGAAGGTATTTTGTACATGCGATTTTCTTTTTTTTTATGATGCTTTTTTATTTTTAAATATTTTTTACTGCTCCCAACCGTCTGGAGCCAGTGGGACTATGGCATCCTCAATTGGTGTATGTTGTGAGGCTAAAGGTAGTGGGGAGGGGAAGTATATGGGGAAGATGAAGGCTGGGAAGTACCTGGCTATTCAGATCTAATCACCAAACACGGCTGAAGCAATTTCAAGCACCGTTTCGATTCTGAATGGTGGTTTTTCACCAGGGCGATACTTAGAGTATCTTATTTAAATGACATAAATTGTACATATTTTCCAATTTATTTACCAAATAATTATATTGATTAGATCCTCAGTATTTTTTAAACCATAGTAACCTTCAGCCCGACGCCAAGGAACGCATCAGCGGAGATTTATTAGAGACCCGAGGGAAGTAACTAAAATATATAAATAGCGTATTTTGAAGGCATTGGTTACAATAATTATGACTTCTACTACTGCCGGATATTATTTTTAGATTTTTTTTTTCAATTCTCCTTAAGGGTCAGCACCCAAAATACTCACTTTTTGGCTTTCTAATACAAGCTAAACTACAAATTATTTATTTTTTAATTCTATATGGATAGTTAGGAAAATGTCTAAGGTTTTCAGTGAATACAATACTTAAATAGAAATCTTTTAAATTCTCTATAAAATGCGTATTGGAATTTTGACGTTAAAAAATGCCAACTCAAACAGATCTACATTCATGACTCTTTTTTGACCAACCATTTTACCATTGTCTTCCAAAAACGCGGATATGTGAGGTCAAGAAGAGAATAAATTTGTGATTCGTTCTAAGTAGGCATATAACAGGCTTATGCAAGAAGTCTCGCTAGCAGCAAGTGCTATTTTATATAGGAGACTGTGTATTATGTGAAATTTGTATGTTTCAGCCTATTTGCATCTTGCAAGAGACGGCTGCTCTAAGTTTTAAGGGGGTAGGGCCATTTGGATCTGTGAATATAACCTATGTCACCAAACCAATCACTACAAGAGGAAAAAAAGCCGTTTCGATACATATTTAAATAGTATAAAAGGATACTTTTTTTTTTTTAGACTATTGTATAATAGTTGTTTACTTCTTCCATAGATACAAATTCCAAATACGTTTTTTTTTAAATCAGACTACCACCAATACCAATGTCATTCATCTATATCAAGATAAGTCAAGGGAACTTGTTTGCGAAGAGCGTGCTAAAAATCCACCGTTCAAAAGCAGTCACACAGTAATTGAATGAAACATCTTGGTAATATTAGCCTGTAATAAATATGACTACGCATATGCTTCGCGAAAAATTCTTCGTGAGAGACATCAACGCACTCAGGTTCAAACCTTTTGCTTTATGCAATGAATGATACATTTATAAATCGCGCAATTAGTGTTGATTCAAACAACACACAATTAGGACGGTGTGTATTAGTGGATATATTTACAAACATACTTTAGACAGTGATGTCTTTGCGAAAGGTAACGTAACCTTACGAATACGTCACTAAGAAATAGCCTTTTGTATTGCTTAGACCTAGTTTTTTTTGGCGAAAAAAGGACATTCGAATATGTTTTGACAGTTATTTGAAAGTGTTTTTGTGTGCTCTTTTTATTACATAAAAAACGAGATTTTTCAAATTCACAAAAATATATTTTTTTAACTCTCATAGTCTCATCTCGCATGTTTGAAATATTTATTTATTTATTTGATTATATACGCCCTCATGGGCTTTTACATAACATATGATATAAAACATAAAATAATAGTGACATAAAAAATAACACTGATTAGCACCCAAAAACATGATTAAGTCGATAGAAATTAATAATATAATGCAAATAATATAAAATATACTGTATGCAAGAAATGCATTTGTTTGAGATGTGAGTAATGCTTTTGTGTCAACTCTGGCTGTAATATATAACTATACCTGATTCATTTGTCTCTGCATGATCGAACCCACGCTTAAAAGGTTATAAAAAAAACTCGCTTATGAAGTTAACGCAGTTCCAAAAACAGTAGTCGGCCCTAAACACAAGAAAATATATTAGAATTCTTAAAAGAGGTAATTTTTACCTACGAGCACAAAATGTATGCAGAGTGTAAGTACAAATTTACGGCGGGATACGATGCATTATTATTACAAATTTTTTCTTCCTCTTTTCGCTTATTGAATTTTTCGAGGTGGAAGGTAATTGTCATCCATAACAAATACGATTGTGTTAATTTATTTGTCATTGTCCGTAACCGCGACTGTAAAGCCAATAGCGAGAGGTCCATCAATTGTAACAGCACCTAGACTGTCAGTGTCGACAGAAAAAGAGCGAATTCCAACAAAAATTCGCCTTCAGGACCAAGTGGTAAATATCACAGCTGTAAGATGGTGCTAGTACCTACATGAGTATATCGTTTATAAATTACGGAAAAAAATATCTACTAGTTTTATTAAGGTAGGTATGTAGTAACGTAGTTCATCGGCTATTAAGGAACACCTTTAAAAACCCACATACTTATCAAAAGAGCCGTAATTATCTCTTCAAATGTTTTTTTTTCTCTCCGCCTAAGTGGTGTAGAATTTTTAAAAAATGTTGACATCGAGAATTCCTCGAATCCATTTGACGAATTCTCGATGCGTATTTACATCGCCCGAGACACGCAGCGGGCCGCGCGCAGCCGCTATGCGCAGGACCGCTAATTGACGCCAAAGGACAACCCTATCCGGCAATTTTCAATTTGAGCGCCGCCATTTTGGGGTCAACGACTTTCAGAAATTATGCCGGGGAAAAATGAAATTGGGGAGACAGAATCGGTTTCACATGACGGTCACGCAATCCCCAGGGATGGAAATTGTAAATCGTAATGTAAAACCCACAATCATTTATGCGATATTGCAAGAAAAATTGACGGCGACGAGGTTCCAAGACAAACTCTCTGGCAAAACGGTAATCTCGTAAATCCAGAAGTGTGTAAATAAATGTGATGGAATTTATATACATATAGGTTTTACATACATACATGACCTGTTCAAAAGAAAAGGTGTATTTTGAATTTTCGCGGGCTGTGTACATTCGATTAGAATATGTATTAAATTTTGCGTTAAAAATGGAACAAAGTGCTCCAACGCACTTAAAATGTTGACTGTGGCATTCGGCGAGTCTACTTTGTCTCAAAAAAGTGTTTATAAGTGGTACAAGCGCTTTACAGAAGACCAAAAATATGTTAATAACGATGAGCGTCCTGGAGTTGTGGAAAAACAAATCATGGATTTTATTTTTTGATCCATTAGTTTAAAATCGAAGAACACACAAAAACGTGACTAACCTTTCCAGTCGTCAAAAACAAACCACTAATCCAAAATGGCTGATGATGCTAACATATGATAAACATACGTGTACAAACATAACAGACTATGTATACATAGATACATCTGTTTATATGTAGTAAGTATATTTGTACCTCGATCAAACATCACCCCGATAAAGGGCCACCATCAAGAATAACAAATATGGCTTTAGCTTGGTAATTCACAAAATCCGAATAGACGACCAAACCTGCCGGTTCCCAGTCCTATTGACTCTCACACTACACTTATTCACTCAACATTCCCCAGCAAATGAGAATGCCACAGTTCCACCGACTTCGGGTTGATGAAATTCTTGAGCGATATCACATTAAAAAGGTATAATTTGTTTTTATCCTATCTAAAAAAGAATTAGGCTCATACCTCTAACGGAATACAAATATAATATTTACGAGAAGATATAGAATCAATAACACATCTGTTGGGTAGCTACCTGTAAATTCCTACCTATTAACAATAATAACTATTTATCGAAGATCTCGTTATGTTGGAATTCGCCATATTCTGTGTCAAGCGCTCAGTATTCAGGATAACATCTTCCCACGCGTGATAATACGGATATTCTGTTCGCTGTCATCTCTATGTAGGTTCCTACCTACTTCCTACTACCCGACATCTACCGTATCTACCCAGACGTGTAACAACCACCAGTACACAAATTAAGATGGATTTAAAAAAATCTAAAAAAAGACGTAATAGAATAATCAGGCTGCGGCCCGAGGGCGATTGAACCAATCATCGAAAACTACTCTCGGAATAGTTCGAATTTGAATTAAAACGATCTTAAATGTATGAAATTATTCAAATGAAGATACAATTTTCGATTACATAGTGTCTGCAAATCGAATACAAACAGCATACTACATGAACGTAAAAGCAATAAATATTAAAAAGAGTAATATTATTCGGAATAAAACATCCATAAATTATGTAAATTTTCTGTAAACAATTTTTCTAATCAGATTCATTTCTACAGTGGGCACTTATTCATGTTATTTTAATAACATTTTTCATCGTGTTAACTAACTGCCTTTCAATTGTGCTTTTGTCTTGACTTCGACAACGTGTTATTATTTATGTCATCTTTATTCCAATTGAAATATTTAGAAGAAATTTCTGTACTAAGGCTTTTTATCTAGAATCGGGACAGTGGTGGAAATGACCGACAGAAAAAATATCTAGTCACACAAAACTCCTTAAAAATTGTTATTAAAAGGGGGGCCTTTTCAGCGCATGAAGGGCTGAACATCTATTTGTGTATTATGTAGGGGAGAAAGCGGGGTAATGTTGTCAAACGGGTTCGTTGTCACACATCTTAATATTCTGTTGCTATCTAACATAGAATATTTTCAGGATGCCCAAATGTTTATATGTTGGCTATTATCTATTCCACGTGTCAGTCTGTGCGCATTGAGTAAACTGCGTACAAGTACAAAAAAATTTTAAACGACATTAAAATAGCGTTACTTTTACCACAAACATTAAAAAAATTTATGCTTGGCATAAAAATGGGCGTAGATTTCATTAAAATATATAGCTAAACCGCATGAGAAAGCGTATCATAATAACGCTCTGAGAATAACCATACCCAAATAAAAACTTTTTTTGATGTTTGATAATTGAGGGTTTGATTCCTGTCGTATTGCAAAATATATTGAAACAATGATTTTGAACATTTCAAATCTACATACACTTTCAGGAATTTGTTTTTTTTTAAAGTTTGATGAACTTGACTGTTGTTGCGACTGTCACGAGAAAGATTGATAAATTTATTTATATAAATCACAGCTAATAACCCAATCGCGATCTTAACTATATCACAACAAATAACAACATTTTATAATTAAAAAAAACCCCCTCGACTACCAGCAATTTAAAGTATTACGACTAAACCCGGCCTCCCGTAATAACAATCGAAGTATGTTTAAAACAGATTTCAATTTTGTTTATTAATTCTTGATCTCCGCGAACATAACGCGCGAGTTGAATGGCACAGATAAAAACATCATAAAAAATAAGAAGAAAAAATTATGGTGACGCTGCTCACAGGGGAGACGACACGAGGACGAAACGAAATATCTACAAATAAATTTTGGCAAAAACTTATTTTTAAGTTACATTATGAAATTTGAAGTTGGACGATTATTTATAATAATCAATTTTCATATTCCTTTTTAGCCGTTTCGCCCAATAAATGTATTAGTTGTCGAACTATGAAAATAGCCAGCACTAGTTACTTAATAACTACATAAAATATGAAAGGTGTGATTGAAATTATCTCTCTCGTGCGTTAGCCGTACCACGTGATCAGTTGTTGAGAGTTGTCCTATTTGGGTGGAGATTGGGACAGTATTGATGTATGCATCAAGTAGGTCGATGTCGTAATAGCGAAAGTAGCGAAAAATCAACATGAAATATATGACACTCCCTGATCAATATATAAACTTAATTAGTCCAACTCAAGGACTCGCCTATTATTGAATGGGCCGCCTTCGATATTCGAAAGGAAGTTTTAGAACAGATTTATACGCGTACATTAAAGGTAGTATGATTGAAATACAATCATGATAATTAATCACACATAATAAAATGTGAAAGTAAAAATAACATAAAAAACATTTTCATGTATGAGCTCTAGCCCGCAGCCCCGGGGCACGATGGAATGTTACTGATATAGAGCCAAAGATCAAAAGAGCTATTCTAATAAAAAGTGAATTGCCCAATACGGGAACACAATAATAAAACAGAAGTAGTCTCGATCCTACCAGGTCTCCCCCTAATAGTTGTTCGGAATTACTCAGTTGGCCGGGACTATTTACAGGTGCGAAGTCTTTTATATTCATACTTCTTTACGTGAGCTGGTACCTGGAAATTTGGTTTTGTATTCCTAAAACTGGTTGGTCAAGTAATATTAATCGAGTTAATTGGATTGGAGTTTTCGAGTGGGCGTTCCACCTTACGCCGCACCACCGCACCGTGGCACCGTGGCACCACGACACCACGACACCACGACACCACGACACCACGTCACCACGGAACCGTGGAAGCACGTAGCCTCGTTTGGCCAAACAAACTTATCCCGTCTCATTCTCATTCTCCTTGTCGTTGTCTTTGTGTTCTCTGTTGTCAGCTCACTTTGCTGTTTGTATCCGAATTCATAAAAAACTTTTATCAGCGATCTTATTAGATCATGGTCATTCAGGATTCCAGGCAGATGCGGCTTGAATTTAATTAACCTGATTAAATTCGAATCAAAATGCAAATCTCGAGCAAGATTATATTGTATACGTAATACAAAATTAAACATTATTTGTAAATAAAATAAGATATTGATATCAGTTACCCAAAAATATTCAAGTTAAACAAACATTAGTTCACCGATCAATGGGTATATAATATTAAAAGTAAAATATTCTCATCTCTTTGTATGAACATTAGATCTCATATCATTATTTCAGTAATTTGTATAATATTTTGAGTAGGTAATATGCATCTAGGTATGTAAATATAATCGTTTATCAAATTACGTCCGAGAAGACATTATTCATAAAATTTGGTATGAGATATGCTGTAACAGGTTTTCTATCCGTTTACCAAATTTATGTCGCCCATCAATCTTTATGAATTGAAAGATTCCTTCGGGCATCACCGAATAATTTTTAGCATACGAATGTTCCTATTAAAATATTTAATGCCATGAACCTTCTGGAAGAACTTCGGTTGGACTTCACTCCCGAGGTGTTAAATATTATAAATTAAGGTGACGCATTGCAAAATCATGTTTCTCGGTTTGAAATTTTAATCGCCTAGAAATATCATATATGCTTTGATTAAATACAGCAAGTAGACCTTATTTTTAACCAGACATTTTTTGGCAAGTCTTTTATATAAGACTAAAAAAAAGTTTCAGACCTGTAAAAATGCTTTTAAGTGAAAAATCTTCTACTTATTAACTTTTTTTTGGAATCGCTTTAATTGCAAGTCCTTCAGAGAGTCGCCGGAAAATATTTTTATATTTGTGCCTCTGCTTTTTGGCGATGTTTTTTTTTTGCCTTTTTTTACAGTAACTCCACACAGGAGGCCTTGAGGGAAATAATTTCCCTCAGGGCCTATTTCATCTTTGGGGATGCTGCGTGGAGGGTCTCTTTGAGGAAAGGAAGAAATGAACCTGGCTCTCGAAGAGGTCCATGTTGAAGGAGGGAGGAAACACAGAGGCCGGCAAATCGTTTCATAGCCAAGCTGTTGAACATAAGAACGAGTCGTAAAAGCGACCCATTCTCATATTTTGAATGTCAACCGTGTACAAACGTTGAGCGCACGTTTGGCGAGTTTCCCGACTATGCACCGATGCCGAAGGGATCAATGACGCAATTTCCTCGAAACATCTTCCATTTAAATACCTGTAGAACAAGGACAGCATTCCCACCTGGCGACTGTGCTCTAAAGATAGGAGAATCTATCAAACAGACCGCCCGTTTCTGCATAGATTCAAGGGTTTTTTCAGGTATTTAAAGGCTCCATACCAGAGGGGATGCCAAATTCAACAGTAAGGCGTACTTGCTTAAATGGAAACAGGCGACCGTCGTCAAGTGGCAATTTAAACCTTATAGCCACTGTTATGACACAACAATTCGTTTTTTTACGAAGTGCTTCGCCTAGATGTACTACATTTACAGTCAATAAAATTTCAAACGTTAACTAAGATCGTTCATACCGAAAAACAATACTTTAACCAAGGTCTTACATACACAATTTCGTATTTTATTGTTCTACAATGCTAGACACGATTCAAGAAGAGGATGCAGTGTGCAATGTGGATGAAGTGCAGTAGAGAATCATGCAGTAAAGTAATACGGATGTGTTGTGAATGTGCTGACTGCTATCTGCTGACTGCTGACCAGGTTCACCGCTGATAATGACGACAATCATAGCTTTAATAATACCTGACTATTCCGTCTATTAACTCGAATGGTGATTCTTCTCGTCATTCTCGTGCACCTTTGCCTACGCGGCTCAGGCAGCTAGGCACGCTCGTGTCTACCCCGATCTGGGTAAATTACACAGACATTATGGCTATTATTGTCAGAGCTTCTAGAAAATAAATTATCGGCATCATCCATTAACGCTCACCGCACACATTGTTTATCGATAGTGTATTTGTGGTGACTTTGAATAGTTTTTTTGGGTCCTCATTTTGATTTCCTATCTATTGATTATAACATGAATGTTGAATGAATTCCATAATTATGAATATACCAAGAAAAACCACATAAACGTGAAGTCAGGTTTTTTCATTGAACATTTTGGTGATTATGAAATTCTGTATTCTAGTTCCCGGATTTGCAGCCCTTAAGATGATCTCCGTGGTCTAGTGGATAAATTTAATTTAATTTTTATGTGTCACTACACATTTAATTAACATAAGATAATTTATACTATATTTGCGGCATGTTTCAGAGTATCCCCTGGTGAAAGACCATCATTCGAATTGAAACATTGCTTGAAATGGCATTGCTTTAGCCGTGTTTGGTGACCAGATCTGAATATCCAGGTACTTGTCAACCTTCCTCTACACCATCTCCTTCCTCTTCCCACTACCTTCAGCCTCACAACATACTCCAATTGAGGATGCCACAGTCTCACTGGCTCTAGACGGTTGGGAATAGTTATCTAACCGATGCTCATCTTTAGCGATATTAACTTTTTTTAAAAATTAAAAAATGGGTAGCAAGATAAGGGAAAGGATTGACAACTCCGGAAATGTCCTCATCGTGTAGTCCCGTCAGAGTTCAGAATCTAGCATCGAAGCTCATTATAGAAAGATACTGGCTCCATCAATCTTAAATACGACAGATTGATAGAAGTGCCTAATTAATGTGTGTTTTTTTCGTTTTTTTTTCGAGCTCACATCGGTTTTTTTATGCACATACATTATGTTCATTTTGATTTTACACCCTATTCACTCCAGCTCGTAGTTAACAAATAATTACCAATAGTTTTAATTGTATTTATATTGTTTACATTTGGTTTCTTGCTATCGTTTTGCTGATTTATTAATATAATTTTTTTCTTTTAAATACTATTCTATACTTTATATTTGTTACGACCTTACTTGTGTTTATTCTCTATGCGATGTGTGGGATAACACTTTAGGAATTGAATTATTATTTTTATGTTAAAATATCTTTTTTAAATATTTTTTATAGTGAATGCCGCACTCCCACGTCCCAACTGCTCCCGACCGTCTAGAGCCAGTGAGATTATCGTATTTCCAATTGGGGTATGTTGTGAGGCTGAAGATAGTAAGTAGGGGATGGACATGGGAAGAGAAAGGTCCGAAAGTAGCTGGTTATTCATATCAGGTTACCAAACATGGCTAAAGCCATTTCAAGAAATGTTTCAATTTTGAATGTTAGTCTATCACCAGGCTGATACTTAGAGCATCTACCACTCTAGAACGTCCCGCAAATATGCTTTATATTATTTTATATGAATTAAATGTGTTATGACACATGTTAATTAAATAAAGTTATTTGCGCCCGCTGGTTTTGAACCCGCGACTTTTGGATTCGTAGTCGATCGTCTTACCACTCGACCATAGAGGCCGTCACCTAACCTTTCACCTGTTTTATGTAGGGTTTGTTTTTTCATAAACAAAACGATCTTTTTATAATTTCTCACGCTCTTTCAAAATAATAGTAAATTGACCAGTAAAACATATTTAGATACCTCATCTGACATGCCAACATAAATAATAAGGAGCGTGTGTTGTCATCCAAGTGTAGCATTCCTATTCGATTCAATTACAACGTGTGACCTTCTGATTCCCTTGAGGGCATTTGGCCTGAGATGATGCTATGTATTAGTCATCCTCGTACCTATAATTTGTTGTAATTATTATCGAGACCCCAAAATCAAATGACTCGAATTCCTAAGGCTGCATTCCGGCCGGTTGTTGGGTGTTACGGACGAGGGAAAAGATGACGACGGAACAAAGAAACTGTGCTTCTTAAAATAATTGACGATAGAGGAATTTCAGTGATGGCCCCTCTACCCAATCTTCTCTGAATTGAATAAGATCATTTAGATTTCTGAAATTGCCTTAAAAATGCAAGAGGGTCAGTATTCAATTATTAGATTCTTCCCTAAGTCTTAAAATTACAATTTCTATAAAAGTGAGCGGTAGGTTTTCGTGCAAATTAAAATGAAAGCTGGCCTCATTTTAAATGTCTTCATAATCTTACACCTTTCATGACGGACGGCCTCCATGGTCGAGTGGTAAGAGGCTCGACTACGAATCCAAAGGTTGCGGGTTCAAACCCGGCGTGCGCCAATAACTTTTATTTAATAAATATGTGTCATAACACTGTTTAATACATACGAAAACAATTAAAAAAAACTATATTTGTGGCACATTCCAGAGTGGTATATACTCTAATTATCGCCCTGGTGAAAAATCACCATTCAGAATTGCTTGAAATGGTTTTAGCCGTGTTTGGTGACCAGATCTGAATAGCCAGGTACTTCCCAACCTTCCTCTTACCAATCTCCTTCCCCTCCCTACGACCTTCAGCCTCACACCATACCCTATTTGGGGATGCCATAGTCTCTCTGGCTCTTGACGGTTGGGAGCAATTGAGACTCTTGTGCGGTATTCATATAAAAAAGGTACTAAACATATTTTTATAGATCTACTAGCGAGTACTCGGAATGCCTTGCAATTCCACTCACAAGAAAAAAAAAGTTTTTTTGTTTTAATTCTCTTTATTTATTTAAAAAAAAAAAAAAAATTCAACAATGAATACCGCACAAGAGTCCTAACTGCTCCCAACCGTCTAGAGCCAGTGAGACTATGGCAACCCTGATTCGGGGTATGTTTTGAGGCTAAAGGTAGTGGGCAGGGGAAAGAGATGGGGAAGAGGAAGGTTGGAAGTACCTGGCTATTCAGATCTGGTCACCAAACACGGCTGACGCCATTTTTAAGAAACGTTTCGATTCTGAATGGTGGTCTTTCGCCAGGGCGATACTTAGTATATCTACCACTCTGAAACGTGCCGCAAATAAACTTTATATCAATTAAATGTGTTTTGAAACATATTAATTAAATGAAAAGTTATTGACGCACGCCGGGTTTGAACCCGCGACTTATGGATTCGTAGTCGAGCGTCTTACCACTCGACCACGGAGGCCGTCAAAATATATGTATTTGTAAATAAAAAAGTTCTTAAGTAGGTATCTACTTGTGTTTTCCATTTTGAAAATATTCTACCCAAACAAACCTTCGTCTGCGGAATATATGTAATCTGTGGCTAACCAGAGTGGTATATCTATGGGCTAACCTCAATACAGTATGGAGGGTTCAATGGTTTTTATACTAAAAACCATTGAACTTTAAAACGTCATAGCAACAGTTTTCCATTTTGGATTTCATTCAAACTACTCTCTAAACCTTTTCGTTAATAATAAAAATAAACTGTGCTATTTTCAGCGAAATCGGTCGAGCGACTTTCGAGAAAATCGTGAATCAGACAAATTAATATTCATTTATATATATAGATAAAAGTTACATTAAAATGATAACTTTTAATTGCAACTATGTAATAGATACCTGAGTAGATAATAAATGTGTCTAATTAAACACTTTATAATGCTGATGATAAATAAAATATTCACAAATAAAACAGATCAACTTTGTTTAAAATTACTTTTATTTTCAATATTTTGTCGACCGGTTTCGGAAGCACCCTTCGTCTTCAGGACAATATTAATATGTATCTATATATATCTCAGTATTCTGTATTTTAGTTTAATTTTAATATTGTACTGAAGATGGAAGGGTGCTTTCGAAACCGGTCGACAAAATATAGAAAATAAAAGTGGTTCTAAACAAATTTTATCTGTTTTATTTATGAATAAAATCAAATAATGAATAATAAAATAGAGTTCTACAAATTAAACAGAAAAACCGTAACCAACTAACCATCAGGCCGTTTCCCCGCAGGGGTATGCAGAGGACAGAACGTCATACAACTCTATTTTGGCACACACTCATTGTTTCATTCACATTTATACATACTCTTGACATGACCCGACTCAAGTATTTAGGTCACTTGATCATGTCATATCTTCCTCGGGCGTCCCCGGCTTCTTTGATTCACTTTCGCATCATATATTCTTTTCACACTTCTTTCTTCGTTCATTCGCTCTACATACCAAAACCATCTAAGCGTCCCTTTCTTGATCCTATTCATTACGCTTACATCAACCTTGCATTATTTCCGGATATCCACATTTTTAACACGTTCATACATGGTTTTACTGTACATGGGTTATAATACGTTATCTGCGTTCTTTCGACATTTATGTCCATATTCCTTTATATTCACCCCCAAGAAACCATGTAGAAACCCCAGTGGTGCATTTCTCAAAGATTTACGATTAAAATTACGTATTGTTACCATCTTCAGGACAATATTAAATAATTTTAATATTGTCCTGAAGACGAAGGGTGCTTCCGAAACCGCCACAAAGTAAATGCTTTTTACGAATATAAAATATCCACAATTTATAGGAATTAATATTCAAGCAAACATTATTTAAAAGAATCATATGGTGTCGGATTTCGCTTCGAAAATATAAAAATGCTCATTTTCTCATCTAACAGTCCTCAGCGGAGCTCGGAGCAAGCGAACCCTGAGTAGGTGATCCATCATCTCATCTGATAGGCTCACTTCAAGGTGAGGCGAGATAAATTCCGTCGCCTCGTTGACTAAACATATACCTACTAGTGGATAGAACTTATAGCTGGAGAATACACGTATGTACATACGTTGTTTAATATTAGCTCGACACAAATATCAAAAGCACAAAGAGATTGGCAAGGATGGCATTACATACATTTACGTATATCCAAATAGTATAATGCGAATAAAATATAATGTTATTATTTCTAATTTTGAAACTGTTAATTCATGGTGAAACTCTACATTAATGATCTCCAGTCTGAAGATTCCCGTCATAAGGTGAGACCGGTCAGGTCTTAAATAAAAAGTAGTGGAATAAAGTTAAAAATTGATATTTTTAAAATCATATCCCGTGAAAAATCAGGGATAATATTATAATTGTTAGATTTGTGAAGAATGTTTGCACCCTTTTTTTCAGATAGAATGTTGTTTTGTTAAAATAAAATGAAATTAAAAATATGGTTTTTAATACAATTTTTTAATGTAAATATATTTTTTTTAAATTACCGCGGAAAAGATTCGGATTCGGATTCCGATCATCTGCTTGGAAGGTAACTATAATGACAAAAGAGCAATTGTAAAAACGGCGTCATAAGTTCATTAAAATACATATTGTATTGAAACTAAAAATCATGTATTTTAAAATGAAAGGTACTCACATCACATCACTTCCGAAATTATATTGTTTATTGGAGTAACCAAATTAAAACTATTAATTTCAACGTGATCCTACTAAACTCAAAGTCAATCTTTGAACAATAATGTGACAGTATGATTTCATTTTCATAGGAGGCAAACACTTTGTGGTTAGACGTAGTAATTTAAAATATAAAAAAATGCTTTCATACCACTTTGTTTAATATATTATTGTCAACTAGTTTCGGTTCAGCCTGAACCTTCATCAGGACTGTATGAATATCTACTGTTTGAGTATATATTCGTAGTCATATTTAAAAAAGAACAATAACGTGAGTGGTGTAATACAAAAAATACATCAATTTTAAAAATGATTTTTTATGAAAAGAAAAACAAAATTATAAACCCTAACGATCATTAATCTTTTGATGCGTCTTTATTGATATATACCTAATAGCTTTTCCGTTTTTTACTATTGATGTTTGTATACAATATTCTACAAGTATAATGGGGAACGTCCTATCGTAAGATTCTTAGAATTATTTCGTAATTGTATCATGAATAACGTAAAATAAATAATCACCCATCAAAAACAATCAGTTTGAACCAATGAATGTGTGTGATTTTTCCCCTTTATTTTTAACCATAACAATCACAAAATAGTAACGAAAAATAGCAAAACATTACATGTGTGTTATAAAGCGATTAACTTAGTTGATCCGTTTTGTGGTGTTCATTATTCCCATATTATCGTTTAGAATCTAACTTAATATCAGCACCCTGTACACAAGGATAGTATTTAGGAGAAGAGAAAGTGCATTTGTTCGGCGTAACTAGTTCAGAATGATATATGATCTCGTTTCTTGAAATAATTTATAGTTGATAATATCTACGTATGAGCGTAGGGCTTAGGTACAGATATTATAACTACAATGTATGATTCACGAGCAAGGTTTTGTTCGTAAAGGTTGAAAATAAAATAAATCTATTTAGATCATTTATTTCGTTTGATATATTGACATAGAAAATTTACCGCAAATATGATCTTCAAATAAATTAAGTTTTACTTTCCAGCTTTTAAATAATACCCACCGATCTAAAATATTATTTGAGACATCAAGATGTTGCAATAATAGAGGTGCGAATACTATTGGATCCATGAGCTAGGTCTTCTGCAAAACTCCTCTCCCGGAAAAGTTACAAAATAAGTGTTTATATTTTTACATTGTAACAATTATATTGTGTTATAATGTAAGTAAATAGTTATAAGAAAAAGATTTTGCCGTTTTGTTGTTGTTTTCATGTAGTAAAGTAAATCACGTGTACAAATATTTCAAAGAATAGATCAAAATTTGGCGCTTAAAACGTACTATTTTTGTATCTATTGATACATTTTAAAGTATGTGTATTAAGAATTAGAGTATGCGAAAAGTCTCTGACGACCTTCGTGTTCGAGTGGTAAGACGCTCGACTACGAATCCAGAAATCGCGGGTTCAAACCTGGCGTGTGCAAAAAACTTTTATTTAATTATTATGGGTTATGGCACATAATTCATATAAAATGATATATAGCACACTCTAAATGGTAGATACTTTAAGTATAGCGCTTGTGAAAGACCACCATTAAGAATCGAAACGTTGCTTGAAATGGCTTTGGCCGTGTTAAGTGACCAGATCTGAATATCCAGATGCTTCCCGACCTTCTTCTTACTCACCTCCTTCTCCTCTTCACTAACATCAGCCTTATAACGTACCCCAATTGGGGTTGCCATAGTCTCACTTGCTCTAGACGGTTTGGAGCAATTGAGACTTGTGCGGTATTAACTATAAAAGATTTAAAAAAGTCACAGATCAATCGTTACATTTAAATAGTGACGGTAAACAGTATGTTGGTAGTAATTTTAGCACCGCGAGGGCCAAACTTGTGAAATCTGAATCAATGGCTTGAAAGAATAAATAAATACAAAGATGGTTTTATTTTAGAGCGGATAATCCACTTCATCCCAAACACGGAACGGACCGAGGAATGTAAAAAATATTTCATGGCAGAAACAAACTATTAGCAGTGAGGTATCTAAAAAATGTTGAAAAAAATCGAAACTTTTTATTCAGCGTGTGTACCCCGATTGTTTACAGCGGGCATTCCTTCTCACTCGCTCTCAAGGCTAACTGGCCCCCGGGGCTGGAGAGAGAAAGGTAGGAAGATGGTAGGGAAGCAAAGGGCAGGTGAAGAGCCCAAGAAGACGAAAGGTATTCCAGGAGTAAGCCACTGAATTTATTTTAGCAGTTTATTCCTCACATATCCCGACGAAATTTTGGAAAAAAAAAGTCGTTTCACAAAACCTATAAAACCGCCAAATTCATTGCTTGAAATATAATGGAATAATAAAAAAGACATATTTTACAAAACAATCTGTATGAGAGTGTAGCAATGAATGGCAAATGTTAAAAACCCGCTAAAACGTCCCTAATTCCATGACCCCCATTTTTTATATATATTTTTTATAGTGAAAACCGCACAAGAGTCTTAACCGCTCCCAACCGTCAATAGTCAGTGAGACTATGGCATCCCCAATCGGGGTATGTTATGATGCTGAAGGTAATGGGGAGGAGAAGGAGATGAGCAAGGGAAGGTTGAAAAGTACCTGGCTATTCAGATCTGGTCACCAAACACGGCTAAAGCCATTTCAAGCAACGTTTCAATTCTGAATAGTCGTTTTTCACCAGGGCGATACTTAGAGTATCTACCACTCTGGAACGTGCCGCAAATATACTATATATTATTTTATATCAATTAAATGTGTTATGACACATATTAATTAAACAAAATTATTTTGCGACGCCAGGTTCGAACCCGCGACCTCTGGATTCATAGTCGAGCGTCTTACCACTCGACCATGCAGGTCGTCGTTGATATTATATTGAATCAGTCAAATCACAAAGTATTACCGTTGACCCTCTTGGGAATATCAGTAGACATACCCGAGTGGATAAAAGAAACGAACTCTGCTTAACTGCTAATCCATTACTGAAAGAAAAAAATTTCAACACCTCAATTTTTTTTAAATGTCCAAAAAATAAATATATAAAAAAACTAAAACCCACTGCTTCAATCCGTTTTCTATCCAACTGTCAATATCCGGTTATTTCACTGTCATGGCAGCTAAAAACTAAAAATACCCCTTTTTGTCAGGTAGGTTAGGTGCTTAGCTTAACTTTTATTACCTGCACCTAACTGTTTTCATCCATGAAACCCGTGTAAGCGCCTCGCCATCACTTGATTGCCTTATGAATTAATTACTGAGAGATACATTAGTTATTCAATTGGAACTATTTATTCGATTACGAGGAGGAAAAAAAAATGCGCAAAAAATGTTTCATTGCATTGACAACCCAAGTTAAACCGTTAAACCTTGAGGTAGGTGTCGATACCTCACATTATAAACTTTCATCGTAAATTAAACGTACAGGACAGGTCATTTTTTATGTTCCAAAAATCAATTTATTTCAAGCAGTGTTTTTTTTTTAATGAAATAAAGGCACTCGGTCGCTATGAGAAAGAGAAACTTAAATGTTTTTAAATAAAAACATCTAGCCCTCGAGCACAGTGATGAGTTGCATTCTGTCGTCTCACGTTCTTTATCAGATGGCAAAAGAACCATAAGAAAATAAATCCTTTCTCTTTCGTGGGCACGTGTGCGTTTCAATCGCTTATTTCAAGGGATCTTCCCGGGCAAATGTATTTGGACCACAAAATTTGAAAAAAAATTTTTTTTTTGAAAAGAGATCATAATGTATGGTCAACATGAAATATTGAGAAAAATTTTTTTTCACACATTGTCATCAATTTTTTTTCATTTTGCTCTTAAACCAAACGTTTTGTAATCATTGGGGGGTCGATGATGGCTCCAATATAACAACGGCAGATTTTCACCATTTTGGCATACAATACGCGAATGAAATAAAGGAATACGGGAATTATTTGGGGTCTCCCAATATCGTTGTGCGACTATCCGGTACAAGCTTACGCTGTCTTATCGCGACAGAGCTCTACGACTGTTGCTCGAAAGTAATGATGAGCCGGTTGACAACCTCTGGTGGGCCTATACTACGGTGTAAAGGCTTTTGAGGCACGCTGCTATTCAGGCTTTTAGGGTACCCCGAGGCTAGAGGGGCAGGGGTGGGGGCAAACAGGTTCCTCCCGCCCCTCTCCCTGCCCTCCCCCTTCCCCTCGCAGCGTCTCGTCATTACACTACCTCACCCCTTCGCAACCAACACAAGGCAGGGCCAGCGGTAGGCAGTTCGTTTCAAATTAAAGGTTGAGGCACCTAGAGTTCAACTCATAGTTTTTATACTTCCTCGCCGTAGAAGTTTATATCTTGGTAAATGTTGATTATTCGTAATAGTATGTTAGCTTTTCCTTATAATTCATCAGCATACGCGAATTCCTAGTGTGAATGATATTACGTACTATTGGAGCAATTAACTTATAAAGGTTTAAACATATTTATGAGTCTATGGGCCCTGCACAAATGTATAAAGGAAAAAAAATCACATCGTTGTTTTCTGAATTGACTAGTTAAATAAACATTCAATAAATATATTAAATGTAGGCCTGCTCAAATTCCAATGACGACAGCTTAATTTTTTTTAACTACAGTATTGTATTTTCAATTTTACTTGTGAATGAGCTCTTTAAATCGCTGTAATGGTGTATTTTCTTACCTCAGTTCGGCCCGGCTCCTCGGATGTCTTCTCGTCAATTCGTATTTAATAAAGGCCTTTTATGAAAAAAAACTCATTCCCCTGCAAGTAAGGTAGAGTTTTTATTAAACCATTTTTTTCAAAGACCTACCCTATAATATGTTAAGTACATATGCGTAAAAATGTTCAGCACTCATATGAAAAAAAAACATAATTACCTATAATATTACTTTTCAATGAAGTTAAAAATTAATTTAATAAAAAATGTAATCAAATTCTGAAAAAAACGTTTTTTTTTAAATTGAGAAATGTACCAGAGGTAAGCATTAAAAAGCAATTTGTGTTTATAATGTTGACACGACATCAATAATACAGTTGGTGAATTAGGAAATATTTGTTCCTGGGTATAATGTTTGAATGAGTAAAGCAATTGATCATACATTTATGTTTTATGTTAACACTATAGACCTTACATTAACTATATATGGTAGAGTAAAACAATACATTTTTAATAGGTGTAGGTACTTACATTTGCATAACTGAATATTGAATACCGCTAAATCTTAACTACAAAGCAGGAAGTCCGTTGTTATCTGACCATTTTGATGGTAAATAATAAATTTTGAAATATTCGTTAAACTTAAAAAAAAAAAACAGGACACCAAATTGCTATTCCATATTTTCAATTCTTTAATAGATTTTTTTAGTAAATATGAGACTCTGGCCAAGCCGGGTTCTAAAGATAGTACACCTTACTTTAAATCTAACTAACTAACCATCACGCCGTTTCACTGCAGGGTTAGCCAGAGATGATGGACCGCCATACAACTCTGTCTTGGCACACACTCCTTGCTTCGTTCACATTCATACATACTCTTCTGTTATTCTGACTCATCGCGTGACCCGATTCAAGTATTTGATTTACTCGATCGTGCATTATTATTATTACATAAATACGTGTATTTAATACCAATAACTAAATAAATTAGTTTTCAATCACAAGATCAATCGTAGTATATTAAATAAAGATCTGTAAAATGGCAAACATGGAAACAAAATTTTCAGGAAAAATCCTTGACAAGAATACAGTTTAATAAGTTCCAGCCACTGCTTCATAAATAACTCTGATAAATAATATATTAAAATCACGAGCTCGTTTTTGAATTGTGCATCACGACTTGAGATTCCGTACTGCGCTTTTAAACATGTACATACTTATCTGTGACTTATGCAATCGTATTTATGGAAGGAAACATTTTACAACGTTGTTATAATCTAAAGCGATAATCGTAAAGATTATTTTAATGGTAATCGCTTATAAATAACAACATTATCAATTTATTGTTTTAATGATATCATATTTTTGCGAGACAAATTTCCTTCTGGATTTATTCCATTCGTCGATTCTAGGGCAAAATTTTATAAATTATCCAATTTGACTAAATTGTGATTAAATTTCTGTTTAAAATTTATTAAAGAATATATTCGTGTGTTTACTTAAGCACATGATTTATTGGAATGTTTTTTTGTTTAAATATTTTAAATAGTTAAATATAATATTTGACGGCCTCCATGGCGAAGTGGTAAGACGCTCGACTACGAATCCAAAGGTTGCAGGTTCAAACCCGACGTGCGCCAATAACTTTTATTCAATTAAATATGTGTTATAAGATATTTAATTCATATAAAAATAATAAAAAAAGTATATTTGCTGCACGTTCCGGAGTGGTAGATACTCTTAAGTATCGCCCTGGTGAAAGACCACCATTCAGAATCGAAACGTTGCTTGAAATGGCTTTAGCCGTGTTTGGTGACCAGATCTGAATAGCCAAGAACTTCCCAACCTGCCTCTTCCCAATCTCCTTTCCCTCCCGACTACCTTCAGCCTCACAACATACCCTATTTGGGGATGCCATAGTCTCACTGGGTCTAGACGGTTAGGTTAGGTTAGGTTAGTTGAGACTCTTGTGCGGTATTTATACTTTTGAAAAAAAATGGATCAAAGAATATGTATTAAATTTTGCGTTAAAAATGAAATAAAGTGCTCCAACGTACTTAAAATGTTGACTGTGGCATTCGGCGAGTCTACTTTGTCTCAAAAAGTGTTTATACGTGGTACAAGCGCTTTACAGAAGGCCGAGAAGATGTTAATGACAATGAGCGTCCTGGAGTTGTGGAAAAACAAATTATGGATTTTATTGTTTAATCCATTTTTTTTTAAAAGTAAAAAATCGAAGAACACACAAAAACGTGACTAATCTTTCCAGTTGTCAAAAACAAACCACTAATCCAAAATGGCTGATAATGCTAACATATGACAAACATATGTCTACCAACATAACAAAAAAAAAACGATAATCGAATGTACACAGCCCGCGAAAATTCAAAATTCACCTTTTCTTTTGAACAGGCCATGTATATACCAGTAATACTGCAAGGTTCACGATAGGTATTCCCGAATACAAAAGAAATCAGAAAATATTCAAAATTATAGTTGGAGATTTTTTTATGTTGTTCCTTCGGTCCGGGAAAAATATGTTTGGTTCGCACGGGTTGATGAATATTATTAATGCAAGCCTTAAGGTGATTTTTTTCTTCGCGAACATAGCGCTATAAAAACCAGTCAATTTTTATTTTTAATAATCACATATTGAAATGCTATGCGACAAATGATGTCGTTTTGTAGTTTAATGTTCTATTATAAAATAAAATTATAGGATTAAAAAATATTGAAATGTACGTATTAAAAGTTCAAGTTTCAACAATCAGTATCTTGCTACAATATGAAGAAAAAAAAACATTTCCAATACCCATTGTCATTAAATATAGTCTTCTTCTAGAGGAAACAATTTAATGAAAAGTTACCTTGCAAAGAATAA
Organism: Drusus annulatus; assembly: GCA_022651775.1. Classification (NCBI taxonomy): domain Eukaryota; kingdom Metazoa; phylum Arthropoda; class Insecta; order Trichoptera; family Limnephilidae; genus Drusus; species Drusus annulatus. The sequence continues at coordinate 141,135 of JAGWCC010000704.1, forward strand.
TTTATTATAAACCATTAGTAGTGTTTGACGTTAAGCAAAAAATGATTAGCGAAGTAATAAACAAAGGCCTTTGATTAGCTAATCCTTTTTGTATTAATTCACTTTTGGAAATTCCTATAAATAATAGACAAATTAGCCTTTCGATGGGTAATTAAATCCATGGGTGAGTATAGTATTTAATGGTGCCGTTTTAGGCTTCTAATGAGTTGTGTAAGATAAAATATTGAACAAAGTGTTATTTTATTAATTTATATAAAAATGGTGCCACAAAAAAACTTTTTAATCATTAAAGATAAGATAAAATAATTTAGTTTGGAGGATTGAAATCAACACTAAAATTACATGTCCAGTAAATATCAAAATTATACACTAACCGACTGTACACACAGTGTTTAAAATCTTAATTTTTATGCTATAGGAAAATTTACATGAAAAATAAAGGTTGAACTAATAATGCCTGCGTATATTAAAAAGGTTTTTTTTAGTTACCTACTCGTATAATATACATTAGGAACAAATTTACTTCTACCTGCGTAAGCAAACAGCACAAGTACTTGAAATACCTATAATACTCATTGTATGAAATCGCATTCGTAAAAAATTGGTCTCCGTAGTCTATATGACCTGCGCATTTTACAGAAGGACTACTTGAGTCTTATCATGCCGTAGCTCAAACCACATATTTTTATTTTAATCAAACAAATCTGATAAAGTAAGATACTCGTAACATTTCATATACTGCCTGTGCCGGTATAATTTTTGCGCCGTTGATAAATATGATGGAGCTCATTTAAAATGGCTTTGCGAATTTTGATTATAAAAAAAATATATATAGTAGAGAAATTAACACTCCCGTTTCGAAGAGGGGTTCTAATGTCACCCTAAACGAGAGTGTTGTGCGATATCTTAGATAAGGATTACTAAAATATTATGAATATATTTCTTTCTTAGTATTACTAAAAACAAATCAGCCAAGATTATGTCGTGAAAAGGCTTTAATAAGCAAGATCTCTTTTTAAATCGTACGTTTGATTTTTACTTTTTACGCAAAGGTTAACGTGAAAAATGCACTTTGTGCTAGAATAACCTTTAAAGCAATTATTATTTTGCATAAAAATCCTGGTAAGGTTTTTTTAACGTGAACCTTCACTAAACAAGGGTCGCACTGCCCGCATTCAGTAGAACTGTGACACATGAAATAGGGGAATATTGCGAGGTGGAAATAAATTAGGGAGCGGAAGGGTAAAATGAAAGTTCAACATCCTAAAATGATCATATCGTCGCTGGAAAGGCAAAAGGACTGAAGCGCCATTTTGGGAAGTTTACACCAGAGCACTTTAATTTTTTTTTTGTTTTACAATAAAATTCTTAAGTCTTCAGTACCTGGTTGGATTTTGAAAAAAAAAGTTAACTCAGTGCTCTCACTAAGTTACCTGAAGGGAAAAAAGCTAAAACAGTCTCAAAATTGTGTCGCTTGAGTCAAGCCTTCTCCTAAACGGTAAATATAATATAAAAGAAAATCCACAAAAGTCTTCAGAATCAAACGAGAGTTAGAGCATTCGATGCGGAAAACACTGATCGAAACTGCATATTTAACTCATTTTTGACCAAAGTGTCGCCTAAGCCCTTATCCCTTTCCAGCGACGATATGTTAGTTAATTAAAAAAAAATATTTTGTGAAAACTTATTTTCATTACATTTTTGTACTTCGAACTAATTTAGAGAGTTTAGAGTCTGAGACTTCGCTGGGTCCAGAGATAAGATTCTTATCGCTATGCTATGGGCATGCTATGAGCATGGTGGTGGTGAACTTATGACGGATACCTACACAATAAACAATGTGTATGCTTTGTGGATACAACGCAGTCGTAAAAATACATTATTGCTAAGTGGACCGTTTCTATTCACGTTAACGCAAAATCTTCATAAATGGTAATTTTTTTATTTCATGCATTATTTGCCGAAGTTTCGAACACGTTTAATCAAACACGATAGGCATGTAAAACACGAATAATTATCAGAGTATATTTTATAGCTATGCAGTATCCAATCTCATTTATGGCGAAAGTGTATAATACAATACTGGGTAAGTATTGGAGAATAACGATTGTTCGGGAATTCTAAAAGCATATTGCGGTTGCGTAATTTTAACCAAAGGAGTTGTTCTTTCATAATTAGCTAACCTTACGAACTCAATTAATAATGTACATAGCTACTAAGATCAGAATGCCTCAACATAAAATATTCACGGACTCAACTCTTACATATTTAAGTATAAGTCTCTTTAAGCGGTGTTTATGTAATACGTAATAGCGAACTTTCTGTAGCGGCCTTAAACGAGGAGAGGCTAATAAATTACCTGTACCAATAAATAATAATACCTAAGACACATAAAATAATATTATTTTTTTTTTTTTAAAAAGGTAAAAGTTTCATTGTTTGATACCAAAACCTTTCTAACCTTGGAGAAACAACGTATGGAGAGAGAACTAATTATTTTTACCCAACCTATGCAAACTTGCGATAGATCACTTTCTCAGGGTTTTTACGTCATACACCATGAGAGAGAAAGAGACAACAAATATAATACTCCGCTTCTATGTATTGTCACAATGATCTTGGGCTCCTGAGTCACCGTGGGACTCCACCCACATTTTTTATTATGCCACTAAACTTGACACGACTAAACGGTTTTTTTGGTTAGATGCTATATTTTTTGATATCAATACTGTGAAAAAGTGGTTATACGAATAAACAAAAACATTGTGTCGACATTTGCTATGAAGGGATGTATAAATACCCTAGCCTTGGACTTAGCCACGCCCAGATCCGCCGAGTCAGGTAAAAATCATCAAAAACTGACTACACTGCCTTGGATTGATACCACTCTATATACGAAGTTTCTAACAATATCATAATCAACTATAAATAATTTCCTTTCTGAATAGGTACGTACATACGTATGTACGAGGGTGAACTCTTAAAAATTTGGAACTGGTGTTAATTGAAATGATCAAATTTAAAAAATAATCAAAAATATCTACCTAATAAAGTACTTACCTATGATGTATTTTAGCAGGCATTATTCTTTATTTGAAATGGGTGGCTAAAGCAACTAAAAATCTTTTCTTGGCAAGTCAAGTTACGTCCCGTAATATTTCACGGTTTATAGTTATATATTACAAATAGTTAAAGTACTATTACTATACAACTATTTAGACAATGATCTGTCCTGGTGATGAACACCGCAGGCCTGTCCGAAACATTGGTTTAAGAAAGAGAAGAAAGAGTAACTCGTCTGAAATCACCAAACGTCTACCAATATAAGAAAACATAATTATAATATAATTCATATACATATGTGTATCCCCACGCCGAATATGCGTTGATAAATTGTGTCGAAGTGGGAATTAACACGATTCTGTTAAACTATCTAATTGCACATCTCCAGTCTGAGGCAGATACCTACTCTGTGAAATCTGTCAATTATGCAAGTCTACTTTACGGACTAATAGCATCTATAGATAAAGATAAGTATTAGGTATTCTACTGACAATCTTTAGTGCTAAACATCAGCCCGTATTTATACAATGATTTGCCACCAGTGACATGGATTTTACTAGTTGACTTGAGATTCAATTTCTGTTAATTTCGCGTCTACTTGATGTATAAGTTAATTATTAATTTAAATGATATTTTTATAAGTTATATTTCTTACAATTGGTTGCGATTGGTTACATTGCCGACTGTTCGACTATCTGCATTTTTCGAAAGGCATTTTGAAATTAATTTATTCGTTTATCTTCAGCAATTAACGACATTGCTAGTGGTGTTTTAGCACTTCCGTTCTAAACTGGGGTTCTAAGGTTACCCCGAATGAGATTTTTGTACGATATTTTACTGAAATAATAGGAATATACTTCTCTCTAAGTATAACCATAAACCTAAGATTATGTCATGAAAACGCAATATCAAATGGGTTAACTACGTCACCCCCTTCGGATTGTTCGTTTGATTTTTACTTTCAGGTACGGAAAGGTTAAATTACCGCATCTAGGAAAGGAAGTAAGACGTGTCTTTCAACATTTTTTTTCATTTTAAATGATTCGGTAGAATAAAACGATTAAAGATTCGCCTTGGGGAAAGAAGGTACTTTTTCAATATTAAAAAAAAAAAAACAGTTAACTGGTTGGTGACAGTTTTTTTTATTATTATTTTTAATTAATATCTCACTGTCGCCGGAAAGGCAAAAGGGCAGAAGTGTCATTTTGGGAAGTTTACACTAGTGCACTTTAAAGTTTTTCTTGGTGTACAATAAAATTCATAAATCTTCAGTTCCTGGTTGGATTTAAAAAAAAAAGTTGACTCGGGTAACTCAATGCTCTCACTGAGTTACCTGAAGCGACAAAAAGCTTAAAAAATCCCAAACTAGTCGAGCCTTCTCCCAAATGGTAAATATATTTTAGATGGCTGAAGGGCCACAAAAGTCTTCAGACTCAAACGAGAGTCAAATCATTTGATGCAGAAAAAAGAACTGATCAAAACTGCATATTTAACTCATGTTTGACCAAAGGGTCGCTTAAACTTTTTATCTTTCCAGTGTCGATATAATTGCAAAGGAATTGGCATAATTGATCTGAAATGTAAAAATGCAACAGTCCGCCCCGGATACTAACACATGTCACGTTGAGACCGCAAAGGCCAGCCTCGTGTATTATGGACCGAGGCTCGCCGCATTCTCCATAAAGTATGATGTATTTTGTAATTTACTGCTCCACGATATCCTAGATCACTAAAGAGTAACAGCTCGTCTGAGAATCCTTCCCCGGCCCGACAAGAAGACTGCATTGTTCCTCGTTACTTGTTACAATTGCGCAACTAATGTAGGGAATAAACAGCGAAGCCTCGGCGGCGGCGCAGCGCGGCCATGTGCGCTAAATCTAGTGATGAAACAACCGCATTTTTGCGTAGGTACCTCCGCTAGAAGAACAAGTTTTTGATTTGATCGAAAATAACGACACAATGGCAACGAGTTCCATTCAGCCAGACCGGCTAGGAGAATTTGGCGTGTTCTAATCATAATAACTTATGATTATTGTAAATCGTACAATTTATGTTTATTAAATTCTAACAGACCTGCTAACCTAACTGTATCTTGAATGTTCCCTAACCATGTTAAATGTGAAGGTATTTTTATAGAGTTTAGTGCTTTTATCGAGAGAAAATCGAGTATTTGACGAGAGTTTTAACAAGTGCTAATAATCTTTAATAATAAAATAAATAATTCTTGTTACTAATTTTCTTAAGAAAATCAGTATTCAAAGCTTTCGTGTACTGATTTCCTTTTAGATTTCCGGAAAATTCTGGGGTTTAAAGATGTATCAATAGCAATATACAAATTTATGTTTGGCTGTATTTCTGTTATAAATCCTTTGATGGAAATAACAATAAGATATGTCCAAAGTAAACTTCAGGACGATAGTGTGGTTGATAGATACCCAAGTAAAAGTTCAAATGATATTAAATATATATTTATGTAAAAATAAGGTTTCATGGCAAAACAGTAATTAAAACAAAACAGTGATAAAACAGAACATATAAGGAAAATAACACTGAAAAAAATATTACCTAACCTAACCCAATCGAACGCAACCTAACCTCACCTAACCTAAACTAATTTATTAGATTATATTGAGGTACGACAAAAACAAATGTTTTATTTTTCATTGTTCTGTTGAATTATAATTTTTTTATTCTGATCTTTTTATTTATTTTTATCAATTTTTTTTTGCAACAAACTTTACTATATTTTTATTATGTACTCATTTTTTATAATCTCATGCTTATTTTCCTTATAGTGAATATATATTCACCCATATATATTTTTTTTATTGTTAATTATTAGAATCTTTTGACAAACTGCTATGTAGCAGTTTAACATAACTTTTGAACATTAACATATGTAACTTTTGAAATAGTAAAAAAGTCGTTGTTTCATTTTATTATTGTTCTGTTTGATCATTTTCTGTTTATGTAGTGTTACGAATCCCAGTATAGCTTTATTAACTATCGAGTAGTTTTTGTGTAAACCGGATATCGAGTTTCTAGAACTAACATTGAGCCGAAGAGGCACAGTTTTCTTTTGGTGATTGTGAGAGGTGCGGTTTAGTAGCGGAGATGTAGATTCGGGTCATTAGAGCAGTTAGAGCTAACTATTTGTCAAATCATTGTCACTTTTTTCATCAGATAAAACAGCACCATAAAATAATGTTGATTTAAGAACGATGCATACTCGTATGAATTTTAATCACCATTCAACGTACGATATTATTTCTGTTAGTTTTTGTAATGAATTTTTGATATAATATATGCCTACTCATATAACGGTAGGTAGAATCCTGGCATGCACTGTCGCGGGAACATGCAAGGGAAGGAACGTGATCTTTTTTTTTAATTTTAGAGATTTCTCTTCAAAAAAGATTAAGGTTGCTCTTTTATATCAGATTTACAATTTTTCCTTCAATTTTTCGTATGAAAACTACGGATAACGTATTTTCCTAAAATGGTTACTAAAAATACAAAAACCTTTTTTTATCGGGGAAATTCGCAATAAACCTCTACTGGGATTTAAACTAAACATTTATTTTTCAATTTTTGATTCTTGTAATTTTACGAATATTCTCTGTTATTACATACGTGTGTGGGTTTAATTTGCTTGTCCAAATCAGCAACGTTGAAGGTGATGCGAAATCGGCTTGACGGATTTGACGTTCAGCGGCAATATTTTATACATGGCCACAGTGGTATTTCGATGTTTTTTATTTATTTTTTCTTTGAAACCGCGCCATAGAAACTCCCGGAGCCGAAAAATGCAAGGCATCCTTATTCCCGTCCCCGCTCGGCGGCGGCAGCGGCCACCGCCTGAACAAAACGCGCCGTTACAGGAAGACGCGCCCTGTCAGCGCCATTATCGTGTTGTCAGTCCGGAGGAGTGATCCGTTTAAAAAAGGAACGAAAACGAATTTCAAAAAACGAACAAAACGAAAAAAGCCGGTTTCATTAGAATTCCTCGGGAGCGGGGAGAGAGGGCGGGCTGATTGGTAATAATGGCCGGATCGCTGAATCAAACCTCGGAATTAATTCTCCTACTAGAGTAGAAAGGACGAGGCATTGCCGTAGGCTTCTCGTTCCTTCGCCGGTCTCCGCAGGATGGAAACAACTGACTCTTGGTCTGCGTGAAAGCTCACGGTCCATCTGGGATGGTGCCATGGCCATATCTAGTAACTTGCTTCTGCGTCAAAGTTGTATGAAATAACTACTGTGTAAGTAACGCTCAATATTCGCCCTTTTTAATGACATAAACGATAGAGTGCAGCCCCTTTCCTCGGTGAAGGCAGCCTCAGCCGAGCGGAGGCTGCGTGAGTCCCCTCATCAGACTCGGCTCGGGCACACAGCGAAAGGTATCACACACATAACACTTCCATATTGTCGTGAGCAAGTAGTAGATGGTATTTTTGACCCTCCGGCGAAGTTTTATTCGCTACTATTTTGAACGGCCATCAATTTGAAGATCAGGCTTCAGGGGCGAGCGGTCGCGTCCCCGAGGGGGAATAATAATTCGTAAAGGCCCATACGGACTTTTAAAACAATCAATCTTAACTTTAGGGCTCTTTGTAAAAACGGGTGCTTCATTCGAAGTCTCGTAAAACGTCAGGCACATTCTTAAAATCTTTGTCTTCGGTGGTTTTGCTTTGCAATCTACCTGTGCGGAGGAGTCACACGTGCGGTCCCCGAGCTTCGATAAAGTTTGGCTCGCTACCGCTGTACGAAGTTGTCTCTAGTATCGAGCTTTCGTGGACTCGTTGAGCGGCTTTTGGACAGTCCGGTGCCTCGAGCGCAGCCCGGGACAGCCTCCGCAGTGAGTAGTGAGTAGTGAGTAGAGCCTTCTGGCCGCCTTCAGACACGGTCGTGAACGCGAGCGAGTGTTTTGTTCGAACAAATACTGAATCCAGCGCGGTCAATAAGGATCTAATTGCATATTTCATATTGCGGATGCTGGATATTTAATCCACACCAACGATTCCTCAGAGAATACACAATGAACCAAAGACCGACAGTAAAAATACAATAATAAAATAGATAAGTAGTCGGATGTGTATAATATAATATGGTGCATAGCGTGTTGTTTGTTTTTAAAACTTTTCGCGCAATTTGACAATGGTGTATTGTTTAAACAATGAAGATGTGTTTTGTTGATACTTTCCCACAGTTCTTATCATTGTTGTACATTCGGTGCGACATTATAACAATATCAATCTAACAATATTAGAAATTTCCAAAAGATGTTTTAAAGTGAACTCAATTCGTGATATACGTAATTTGATTGATTGTATTGGCCTAGGACGAGATAAAGGAAAAGTGCAACGGGTGTACAGATGTGAGTTTGGTTGAATGGTATTAGTGTGCGGCGTGTTGACACATTGACTGACGGTGAACAGGAGCCAGCGGCACTGGCCAGGGAGAGCACTGGGCAGCCGTGTGACACCTCGTTGTGTTACAGTGCGGTGTGCGGTGGGGCACGTGTGAGAAGTCTACCTGTACTTTCATCTCAGTGAGTAAATGTTGAATCACCTAAGGAATGCTGGACTCTGTTTGTGGTTGTAGTGTGATGTCGTGTTGGCCAGCACCTGACTGATGCCGTTCTACAAGCTAGAAGGGTACCTATTGGCTAAAACATATTATGTTATTCCGTCACTAAACTGAGTACTTCAAATCAAACACGCGTCTTATAAGCTCACTTTTACCTACACAATTATTGTAATACATTATCATGAAATGTAGCATTTAACGAACATGTTTATTTTCACACGGATTTTGAAATGTACTTATCTGATACGTGTTGTTATTTATCAAGTTGTTTTGTATTTTTAGGCGTAAAATGGAGCACAAAATAAATAGTCGAACTAAAACTTTTTACGTATTTAACTGGTCGATCTAGTCGCCTTGCTGGTACACCTGTTAGTGGTAAAATAGAATTTAAAACTATGATTTTACCATATACTTAAAGTTATAGACGAAATAGGTGTATTTGATTGTTGGTAGGTATTTGATATTTACGCAAAACCGCTGAAAAACATTTTGAATCACGTGGATATCAACATGTCGGATTCGAGGTTGATATTATTTTATGCGCCAGTCAAAAGTAAAAATAAATAGTTTTTTTTTGCCACTCGCACAATTATAGAGCAGCAGGCTTCGCTCGCAGGCTCTGTTTTGGCCTGCTCCGAGCAGCTCACGAGGCGGAGTGGGTTTGTGCGAGTAACGTTGCCATTGGCGGCGCGGGGCCGAAACCACAGGCGTCAATACATTTCATACAATACCTAAAGTGCTCGTGTTTATTATACAATGCAGACCAACCAACCAACCAACCAGCCTACGACACGGGCGCACCGCTACATAGGCACCAGACACCGGGCACCGGGCACCAGGCACCAGGCACCAGGCACCTACTTGCGCCAGAACACTTTTCTTTAGATTCCGAAGATAAAGGTTCCATCCAAGGTTATTTATTGCATCAGTTAAACAGCAATACACCGACATCTTTAAATCGTATTTGCCTTATTTTTTTACATAAGCAAAGCAGTTCATCTGATTATCGTAAACTTATTTGCGTAATTTTATGGGTCGATATTTTTTTTAAGGCGTACTTATTTATTACCTTCGGTTAGAGAGTTTTTTTTATTATTGCACAAAGCATTTCGTTAACCTTTCCGTACATGAAAGTTAAAATCAAACGTACGATACGAAGGGGGACTTAGTTACTTAATTTGATATTCCTAATTAAAGTGTTTTTACGACAAAATCTTAGGTCGTTTGTTTTTGGTAATACTTAAAGAGAAGTATATTCATAATATTTCAGTAATCTTTATCTAAAATATCGAACAAAATAATAATAATAAAAGTGAACTTATATTGCACAGTTTTGTGATATTTCATCTTGTGCGCTTCATAAAAAATAATAAAACCAACTAACAAGGAGAAAATAATATATAATATGGGTACAAATTAAAACTATCTAAAATCAGGATCGTCATCATAAATCATGAGAGAAAAGGGTTTAGATATGGGTATAACAGTGCATGTGTACATTAACAGATTAAAAAAAAAACAATTTACTAGAAGCTAACTCTAGTCCGGGTGAAATTAGAACCTCCCTTCCGAAAGAGAGTGTTAAAATAGTAACATAACATCTCAAAGTTATTTCAGCAATAAAATTTCTATAAAGGAAATTAGCTAACCACCTACTCGTATATCCCAACGGATACATCCGATTTTTCACGAGTTGTACCTACCCACTTGGTATCTGAAATAATATTATTAGATAATATTTTTGGAAACCGCTTATTAAAAGGTAGTAAACGTAGGTTCTTCAAAGAAAACCCCGAAGGTCTTGGTAATTATCTACTTGACCATTATTTTAGGGACGATAAAACGTACCTGGAAATGTACCCAAACCTACCGAGATTTGGTAGGACTGTCCTTATTGAAAATTTTTTTGTAAATGAGGTATCAACAATAGAAAAAATACTGAGATGGCTGAAAGCGAACGCTGAAAGGTGGGAATTGTTTAATCATCAACCTCGGTACGCTCTACAATGCTGTCTGTGCAGGTGGCTAACAGAGGGAACTGACGAGCTTTTTTGTAAAGACAGTTTTTTTTGTGTTCACAATTTATGCTTACAACGAAGACGCCCTCGGCTTCATAGATACGTGTGTTGATCAGTATCTTTGTTGAGCAGATTTATTTATTAATAAATGGAACATAAGAGTAAATATAAGCCTGCAAAATGAGGATTAAATAAACTTATCATTTTTTTTTCATAATATTCCAGCCTCTCTCTCAACTGGACTTCAAGGAAACAACCAATCAATACTCACAGTAAACTATCACAGTCATAACTTTGTAGTTATACTGTTTAATAATATAATATACATGAGTACATGCAATATCGTCACTAGAAAAGCAAAAGGGCTTAAACGACACCTTGGTCAAAAATGAGTTAAATATGCAAACTTGATTAAAAAATATAATCTGCATCGAATGCTCTGAATCTCGTTTGATTCTGAAGAAATTGGTGGCCTTCAGCCATCTAAAATATATTTACCATGTGGGAGAAGGCTTGACTCAAGCGACATAAGTTTGGGACTTTTGAAGCTTTTTGTCGCTTCAGGTAACTCAGTGAGAGGCATTGAGTTAACTTTTTTTTTTCAAAATCCAACCAGATACTGAAGACTTGTGAATAATATTGTAAAACAAAAAAACTACAAAGTGCTTTGGTGTAAACTTTCCAAAATGGCGCTTCAGTCATTTTGGCTTTCCGGCAACGATATGTAAAATTACGATGTATTTTTTTTAAAATTCTTTATGATTCCTGTACTAAGACAAGGTGCATATTGTAGCGATATAATCTACAAAGTCAGTTTCTGACGGCTGATATGAAGCAATATTATTTTTATTACCAATTTAGCACCTCAGGGGTTAAATTAAATACGAATAAAAAAGTGATGTTTACGATTTGTGAGTCGACGCGAACAGTAGATAAAGCGCTGACAATAGCTGGCGATAAATTACCCAGAGATAAAGCCAAATATGCAGGACAAGTCATGCAGGTATACTGGGTTCTGTGCTCTGTGTTCTTTCTACCGGCTTATTGTACAACCACGTAGGTATGCAGCAACTTGCCTTGCGGGTGTTTGATATTTTAGGTGGGCAAATAAATCACTTCTACGTGTTAAAAACATAGTTTTTTGTGAAGGTTTGAGAAAGTTGAAGTTCTAAAAACTAAATTTTTTAAAAATCCTCAAAACAAAACGTCCCTAATTTGCTTTGTTTTGGTTTTCTCCTTACTTGTATCCTTACAACTTAATGTCCGTATTGTCTACTGAAAACCATATACTGATTGTCATATAATATGTATTGTTATTTTATTACTTATTATATTTAAACTGATTGCATCTTTAGAATCGTTTACTTATAATACTCAAATATTAATGTTTTTAAGTACCAACATGTTAACTGTCCTCAATCTAATTTAATTTTCTTTGAAATATATTAATATGAATACGTTTTCATCTGAATTTTTTTACCCTTAGCTTCTAAAATTTTTTATTTTTTTAAATCTGTTGATGTACACATGCACTGCTACACTTATATCTAAACCTTTTCTCTTATGATTTATGATAACGATCATGATTTTAGATTGTTTTAATTTTGTATACATATTATTTGTTATTTTCTTCTTGTTAGTTAGTCTTATTGGCTTAATTAATTTAATATGAAGCACACTTGAGGTGAAATATCACAAAACTGCGCTATATAAGTTCACTGTTATTATTATTATAATATCTGGGGAAAGGTATATGATATGCGCAGTAAAAAAATACTATCAAGATTTTTTTTTTGTCTTAAAATTCGATTAATCTACAAAGATTATGGTAACAAGCGGCTTTAAAAATAAATATGGTGAGGGGGAGTTTCTTTGACATTGAATAATTTATAATACAATAATGGACAATTTTCTATAGCGCCGTTTGTTTATAACGTCACCTCGAGGACAATTTACAATGTTGTGCTGTGGTCAGTAGTACTCGGTAGGAATGACACTTTCAAATAGTTTTGTAATGAAATATTATTTCTTATATTTCGCACCGACAGTAACTGTATTTAGCACGAAATAAAATAAATGTTGTGTGCAAAAATGTCATGTATACAACGTCATCAGCGAATGTGGTCAGCTATGGGAAAGAAACCAAAGTGCAGTCTAGATACTAATTTCAGAAATCGCGCTTTCGCAAAAATGTGACGCGAAAGTGAATGAAATAAGTCGGAGACGACAGAGGAAGACATGACACGATCACGTTAATCAAATACTTCAAGTGAGTCGGGCCATGTATAAGAGTCAGAATAACAGAAGAGTATGTATGAGAGGATGTATAAATGTGGAGAAATAGTTGTATGGCGGTCCGTCCTCTCTGCCTACCTCTGCGGAAATGGCGCAATGGTTAGCTAGCGCTTTCAGAATCCAGTATCAGGCCCGCAAGCCCAGAACCAACTCCCACACCGACTAACACAGATCTAAAACTACAAATAATCAGACATAATCTCAAAATTCCTCACTAAAAAATGATCCTATAATTAAAATGTCAAAGGTAGCCGGTAGAAACTATGTTAAAAATATTATTTATGATTTTTAATATTATCATGAAAATTAAAACTTATTTTTCTTATATTTTTTACAGATCATTCCACAAATTTAATTCCTTCTTTCATAGCTGATGAAATCAGTAAATTGCAGTCTTTTTTTCATTTTACAACCCTTCGTTATCTTAATAAAAAAAAAACAAGTTTTTACAGTTCAATAACTATAGTTGGACTAAGTACTTGTTGTAAGTACTTATAGTCGGAGTAACTACTTCAAGTTTTATAAAGCGCCCCCAAGTAAGATCCTTATTGTTATCACTAAGCGCACAGACAAGCCCACGATCGTTAGTGCTCTTGATCTCGGGGAATTTCATGCTCATCTTACTTCCAGCATATTACGCTTCAGAGCATAAATAGGGATTCGAGATTCCCAGTACCAATCACTAAACATGGCAAAGTCATTATTAGTTTTTTACAACGCAAGTCCCAGATATCGCGTTTAGATTACTGCAACGGAATATACGCTAGTCTTCCTAAATATCAAATTAACAAACTACAACTAGTCTTCAACGCCGCGGCAAGACTTATCACCGGCGTATCAAAATATTCCCATATCTCAGAGCACCTCAAAAATCTTCACTGGCTTAAATGTCCCGAAAGAATCCAGTTTAAGCTTTGCTGGATGGTTTTCAAATCAATTAACGGAATGGCTCCGGCTTATTTATCGGAATTGTGCATTCCTGAAGATTCCAATTCGCGACAGTCAACTCTTAGATCGGCAATGTCATCGGCTATCGGAAGGTTGAAAGAACCAAAGCGCACACCAGACACTAAGTTCGGAGAGCGCGCCTTCGGAGTGTCAGGTCCTAAAGCCTGGAATGGACTACCACATGATCTGAGAGTAATAAAAGACTCAACAGAGTTCAGAGCCAAACTCAAAACTCATTTTTTCAGAAAATCATATCCATAATCAAGATGTAACAAGCCCAATAGAACCAAGAAAACTTTTCAGACTCTCATTCCTTAAAATTCATTAGAAGATTATCACCATTATCTGTTCTTCACTGAAAAAATTAAAAAGTTCTCCGATATACTTTATTTTAAATTTGCCCTCATGCCCTAAAAATGGAAAATAATAATAAAGAAATATAAAAAAAGAAACAAAATAAAAAATAAATAAAAATTTAAGCTATTCTAAATTTTAAGTTATCATGATATGGTGATTGTGTCCTGCCAGGTAAGTATGATACTGTATATTTATATAAACTAAGAATTAATATTAAGTAGAAATTAAGATTTGTACAGCGCCCTTGAGGTGATTTTTCACAAAAACGGCGGTATACAAATTATCCAAATATTATTATTATTATTATCACGGGAGTTGCACTAATAAGGGCTTAATAAATCCCCGCCGACCCTAACAACGCCGTGAATCGAATCACACAAACCTAATATTCTCAGGTTTATTTTTAAGTTTGGCCCTTTAGAGGTAATAGCCGTAGGTAAATGTTTGAAAGCAAATATCATTTTGCATTTCGACCGTGGCCGATGCGACTCTAAGGTCTTTGTGTCTACCGCCTAATTTGCGACATTCCTCGGGAGCTGCATCTGTTGAGCGCTAGATGGTATCTGACGGGGACGTGCCGTGACTTATTTTTAACGATTTTCGCGATTTTCATGAACAAATAGTTTTTGTTTTGTATTTTAATATAGATATACGTATAGAAATAGCAGTCTAAAGATCAATACGTTCTTGAGGTTTATTTAATTTAATTAGGTTCACTATTTACAGGTTAATAACTATTTAGTGAATTTAAATAGGTTCAACATTTACTGATTAATAACATAAATAGGTTGTTAACCGACTAACTGAATGTTCACGTGGTGCCAAAATTATATTTTGTACAAAGAGGTGTGTTAATGATTTAGGTAAGAAAACTATTCAAAACAAGAAAGAAAAATAATATGAACAAGGAAATAATACATACTCGTACATGTATTTAACAAAATACATGTATGTATATAAATTCAGAATGCTGATACAATGCACTTTTGATGTATTGTATAGTACACGTAAAAAAATACCATAGTTTAATAAAATTATTCGATTTTGTGAATAAAATTATTTAACGAGTTTAAGTTACACGACAAAATATATTCATCTGTTTGTTATAAAAATAGTAAACATAGTTATAAGTTTTCTATCTAAAAGAGTTGTATTATATTCAAATAAATCTTGTGTGGAAAATTGCTGAAACCATCATATCTTTTGAAATACGTACCTATGATAAAAAATAAAAAGGTATTTTTTATCGCAGAATAGAATTAAACTTTACACCTTTCAAGCTTGCTAAAAGAATATTAGTAATCTCTCAAACTTATATGTATCCGTTATTTGTGCTCACTCCTCATAAAATCTGATTTCATAAAAGGAATGCGATGTTATCGACCACTGTCGCCACATAAAAGCTTTCACGTATTGTGTAATGTGAAAATCAATTTTTCATATGCATGATGCGGCAATATCCAAAACATCGGCAATTAACTTAATTATATATTAACAAAACAAACAAATCATCTGTAGAACAAATTATATAGATTAGGCGTACATGTAAGGATCTAGGACAGATAATACAAGAAAATATGAACAAGAATTATTTAATCGTCATATTACAGAATTTCTTGTAAGCGCTTCATCAACTGCATCGCTCCATAATAAGTAAGTCTTATCCAGTTTTTCAAGCAGCTATTTGCACATAGGTCGATTCCATTCAGGTTAACCTGTTTATACCTGTCGATTAGATCAACTCATTATCCGTCAATAATAATTACAGAAAATCAAAATACTCTGTTCCAGGTTTATACGATTGTTTTTTTTCCCTTAAAATATTGGTGACTATCCTTCTAATATTTTTTCTTTTTCGAAAATTTCTGCCAAATTTTGTTTTACTTAAATAGTGATATAAACGCTGCCCACCTAGAATCTTCAATACATAATTTAAAATTAAACTCTTTTTTAGCGTGAAAAACTTTTAAATCATTTATTTAAAAGCCTTTAAGAGCTTTCCCGCTAAAGTGGACGTCCAATTAATTGCAACGCATATAAATTATCAGAAAAAATACAGATAAGGAGATATTTTGAAGGTCAAAGTTTTTAGTTTTCTTAATATAACTTACACGAAGATTCACTCAGTCACGACTTTTAAAAATAGAAATCGGCCTTCACGAAGAGAAAGACGCAGGAGAAGACATTGGTTATCCTATTAGTATGGACATATGTTTAAAAACATTATTTATATTTTAATAAGAATTTAAAGAAAAAATCTTTATGTTTCATACATTTTTGTCAAACAATCATTTTAAAAAGTGCATTTTTTCATGTAGGTATATACACACATTTTTATTTTATTAAAACGGTTATAACCATTAAACGCTATTAATATAATTGCAGTGTTTCATCAACACAGCTAAACAATCCAAAAATCAAATTACATCATAGACTAAGAATCTAAAACCCACTAAACAATTTTCATAAACTACGTTCAAATAATAATAAAAAAACACTTTAAAAGCATAACGACCTCATAACACAAAAGCTTTAAATATTAACATTCGATCATGTTACCAAACTTCTGGATACAACAAAAAAACTATCAACAACATAATTATGACGCAACGATGTCAACGACTTTATCTGAAAGTCGACATATTAATCATTTTTTTTCTATCTTCAACTAAGACCGAGCGCACGAGCCTGTTAAATGACGTTGAACTTTTTAGAGTGTTTACACTCAAAGTAAGGCGATTAACTATTTTTTGTAAAGGATAATAAATTGTTTTCTTACCTAATCGTTTATTCTGATAAATTAGAGATGTTTACAAACACAGTTAAACGTGTTTATTTTATTTCCATATTATAAGTACACACGAGTATACTTGAGTAAAAGGCCTAGTAGTTTTACGACTTAAGCATATGATGGATACTTACGGTCTTATTTTCCAGAACCAGTTGGGCTATGGCAGTGAAAATGAGGAGTAAATACTCAAATGTAGTTCTAAACACAGCTGAAAGTCTAAATTCTATTCTAAGTTAATTATTATTCTAAGTGATGGTCTCTCGTCATTACCACGAACCATTCTCTCTACACAATGATGGACGAGGGTTTGTATAAATATGCGAAAAAACGCAAATCAATTCAATACATTTTTTTAAACTCCACCGGGCTTAGAACACGTGACCTGCGCATGCTTACATAGAGGTCGCTATTAGTATCATTACTAGCCTACCGCTATTTAACGAAACTCTTTATTATCCTATTGATGAAAACACAGTTTTAATAAGTGGTCGTTTAAGTTATTTAGTGTTGAAAACATAAAATATAAGGTAATGTAACTAAAATCTCTAAACAGGTATAAATACATGATTAGCATTTACAGATTATATTATCACGTACTGCGTGACTTTACCAAATATGTAAAATTATAACCTTTAATAAAATTCATTATACGAGTTCCCGATAAAATTCAAACATTACTAAACTATAATTATTTCTCGGATTGGCAAAAATACGATTTAGCGCATTTGTTCTAGTACTGTCTCGTCAATTTCAATGGTAACCTTAATGTAATGATAACAATTTTAACTGCAATTAAATTATAGTTTTCTTTTGAAATAATTAAGGTGAAAGTGAATAAGGTTCCTCTAGACAAGTACGCTAGCAATTATTTATTAAAACTCGGAGAGGTATTTTGAATGATGCGAATAATCTTTTTGTTTGGAAACATTAACAAAAGTAGTAAGAACAATGGCTATTTTATTATAGAAAACTTTTGCTTTTGTCTGATAGCCATCTCGTAATTAGATCGGGGTATATATGTACTATGTATGAAAGGTAAAAATAATTAATGAAATGAAAAAATAACTTTGTATAAGACCACAGATTTTATTTTAATTTTTATGTCTTACCTGTTTTATTAGCCTAAGCATCATCAGGGTACAAAATTAAACGAAACAAAAAATACAAAATGTGCGGTTATACATACATACAGGGGAAGAACATACTATAAAAATAAGAGAACAGTGAGCAAATAATTGAATAACATTAAAATTATAACAAAGGAACAGAGAGAAAGAGACAGATAATATGAATTGAAAGAGGCAAAACGTCGGGTTTATTTTTCGTTATTTTGACAAGTTTTTTAATACCATATATTTTTAACCGTCACTAGAATTTCAGAAGTTTTCGTTTTCCTTTTGCAAAAAATTAATTCAGTACTTAAAAATCAAAGTAAACAATTAGAATCTTTTGAAAATTTTGATTTTAATTTTTAGCCATATATTTTTCCACGTATAAATTTTCAATTATTACTAAGGTAGAATCTAGGTTGATAATTCATTTCTTCGAAATGAGGAGATACCTACAATTTATTGACTTTCAGCAATCAATTGTTATTTTGAAAAATTCGCTTATTTATTATCAGACATAAAAAAGCTTCAATGCGTAGGTACCTTATTTTCAAATGAAAGTAAAAAAATTAGTGTCTATTGATAAATAATAAAAGTTTTTCAATTGCAAGCTAGTTATATGCATTATGCAATCACAAATTTCATCAGCAATTTGGATAAGAAACCGTACCTGCTAAGAAAGCTTGCTTATTAATTCCACGAGTCCTTGTAATATATTTTTATTAGTTAGATAAAACTTATTTCATTCGTGATTTATTGAAGACAATATTTTGATACGTCTCTGCGATATTTAAAATTTATGTAACGATGAATCACAGATTTATAAGTAAAAAGGTAAGTATCTTCTGTCGGGGGTGGGTAATTTAGATGCAGAGTAGGATTTTATATTGGTAAGTAGGTATATATATATGTACCCATGTGCGCGAATGCAACTTACCACCACAAGGCGGGTAATTTTTCCTTATAACGCTCGTAATTAAAATTCAATCATCTTTTCAGTGGAGCGCGATAAAAATCTGTTAATATTTTTTCAACATTCACACGTACGCACGCATGTGTTGTAACTGCGTGGTGAATAACCCACGGCGGGTTTTGCTATTACCGCGCGTTGATGTCACTCTCCTACATTTGCGTTTGCAGCAGAAATCACGATAATTTACCAATATTACGGAGCGATGCCTCACGGCGACTTGTATTTCCTTCGCCGCTGCGTCAGCCCGCTCCCCGTGGATGCGCTCGAGATTGATTAAAGATGCCTTCTGCCTTGAATATAATAATTCATCATCGTGATATTGAATTTTCGTCCACGTTTGACAAATAGGCATCAACTAAAAGCTTTTTTCAAGGCTCAGAAAAACATTAAGGTTAAGAGTCAAGCTGAACACCAATTAAAGAGTTGCGTGTTTAAAAAACGTGTTTCTTTTGTTAAAAATATAAATTCCACGATATCTTCATCTCTCCAGTTTATTTTCTTCAGATTAACCTTTTTACATGATTCACTAAATCAAAAAATACACTTTATAATCATACTATTTTTTCTCTTTATTAATGCCTCTAAAGTGGTCTCCTTAGTTTATTTCGTCCAAAAAAGACCTATCCCATAAGTGTGTTCAATTGAAAATTATTTGTAAAATACCGGAATGTTGGTCTGGGTGTATAATAAAAGTGAATTGAATGCCTCTCTCTAGTTCCCTTTTCCGTATTCATAAATCCTATTGCACATATTCCCCACAGTGAATATAACCTGTACGACAATCACCTGTAAATCTGTGTTTCAAACAAGAAGATACATTACAAGTCTGGCAAATTTTATCCAAAGGACATGGACATAAGAAAATAAATAATTTATAATCAACCCGAACGCAAAAACACTAACAGTTCACAACGGAAACCAACAGATATCACCATTTTAACAACATTAATTGAAAGGTACATTGATTGACAAACAATTTATTTAGAGAAACTAAGTCAATGACGAATTTTTACTTATACGAGTTTATTAACATTGATTGTTCAATTTAATATACACCCTGCCGTCTCTTAGTACTCTTAAAAAGACAAGTCACCAGCTTTTTTTCTATTTTCCAACCATGGGATTTTCTGTACCCAAATGACAAGAAAACCATGAAAACCTTGACCAAGCGTTATGTCTTTGGAACAAACAACCCTCTGATAAATGTAGGGGCCACTCAAACGCCACCTTCGAGGCATAATTAAAAGGAAATTTCTGTTCCTATCATTTTAATACTTCTTTTCCACCCACTTATACTCCTTTTCTTAATCTATTCCGTCTTTTCCCCTCTTTAATATAATTCAATTTACTTTATTTAAACAAAAAAACATTTCCACTGTAAATCCGAGCTAATTGAAAGAAATTTCGACCAGGTAAACTTTATATTACCATGAATACGCTAGAAAATATTGTGTATACAAAATAAAATAATACGTATACGCACTTTGAAAGGTTGATAACCTCAGAGGAAAAAAAATAAACTATCTTCCTAGTAATTCCGTAGAGCCTACTCATGTGAAATTTATTTGTTCAGTTTTTAAAACGCTATTACGAACGAAAAATCGCACAAGATACCTTGACCAACTAGTCTCGCAAGTATTTTGATAAAAAAAATTCGCGCCGTATCCAGTGCCTTATATTGAATAGTATTATTTCTCGTTCCCACCAGGTGGGTTACATCTTATATCCGATCCTGTTTCTACATTCCTCCGTAATAAATTCACAAGGTGACCTCTGTATGAGATTAAGTGATTAAGAGCAAACTTGATTTATTTTATAAAAACTTATTCTTAAGACAGTTTTATCGAAAAGGCCGTGGGTACTGAAAAATACCGTTGTCAACAATTTCAGAAAAAAACAGATCGCAGACAGATTATCATTTTACATTCCAGACTTCTGAAAAATAGTTGTTTTAGGCGCATCAGGTACAACATAGATGTAAAACAATTCAAATGTAATACTGCGGTTAGAAAAAGTACATCTGACGGCCTCCGTGGTCTAGCGGTAAGACATTCGACTACGAATCCAGAGTTCATCTCGGGTTCCGACCCGGAATAAGTAAATAAATTTTATTCAATTAATATTTGTCATAACATATTTAATTGAGTACAAAATAATTATATTGTCGTAAGGCAAAAGGACTTGAGGGACACTTTAATAAAAAAATGAGTTTAATGTGTAGTTTTGATCAGTTTTTTTTCTGAATCGAATGTTCTGACTTTAGTTTGATTCTGAGGACTTCTGTGGCCCCTCAGCCATCTAACATATATTTACCATTTGTGAGAAGGCTTGACTCGAGCGACAAAGTTTGGGACTTTTTTAGCTATTTGACGGGTTTGTTGCTTCAGGTAACTCAGTGAGAGCATTGAGTTACCTGAATTAACTTTATTTTTTATACCTAACTAGGTACTGAAGACCTATACATTTTATTGTAAGTCGAAAGAAAACTTTAAAGTGCTCTGGTGTAAACTTCCCAAAATGGCGCTTCAGCCTTTTTGCGTTTCCGGTGATGATATAGTATATTTGCGGCACGTTCCAAAGTGGCAGATACAAGTATTGCCCTGTTGAAAGACCACCATTCATCTCCTTCCCTCCCCCACTACCTTCAACCTCACAACACACCCCGATTGGGGATGCCACAGTCTCACTGACTCTATAAGATTGGGAGCAGTTGTGACTCTCGTGCGATATTCAATATAAAAAATATAAAAATAAGCCCTGGCAAAAATACGTAAAGCTGTTGTTGACGAAGTCAGTTTTTTTAGATTAAGACTTCCGCACGAAAGAATTTTTATGAAGGGCGAACAGGATTCCAAAATATATTCAAATAAAATATTTACACGTTTTTATTAAAAGGTGAACAAAAAAGTTATTTATTTATTTTTTGGCTGGAATATTTACTTTGATCTTAAACCTCCAACCGGGAAAAGGCAATCGGTTTCCACTGTTAATTAGATCTATCACTTAGATGGTCGAGTGGTAAGACGCTCGACTATGAATCCAAAGGTCGCGGGTTCAAAACCGGCGTCCGCAAATAACTTTTATTTAATAAATATGTGTCATAATACATTTAATTTATATAAAGTATATTTGCGGCACGTTCCAGAGTAGTACATACTCCCAAGTATCTCCCTGATGAAAGGCCACCACTCAGAATTGAAACGTTGCTTGAAATGACTTTAGCCGTGTTTGGTGACTAGATCTGAATAGCCAAATACTTCCCAACCTTCCGCTTTCCCATCTCCTTCCCCTCCCTACTACATTCACCCTCAACCACTTACCTCAATTGGGATGCCATAGTTTCACTGGCTCTAGATGGTTAGGAGCAGTTGGGACTCTTGTGCGGTGTTCACTATAAATATATGTATTTTTTTTTAATATCCAAAGCGCACTTAAAGTGAACTATCACAAAACTGCGCTATGTAAAATGACTGTAATTATTATAAATTGGTAATTTTATAATTGTTCCAAAAGGAGAATTCTCAAAATGAAAGTTAGGCGCGACGCTGTTTACAGTAGCTTTGATAATGCGAACGACGCATTCAGTTCTAAATGACAGCACTGGCTGCGGAGAGGAATCTTCCAGCATCACCCCGCGGTCCACGGCGCGCGCTGGGATGGCGGATGGTTGTTCCACTTATTACTCGCGTTATTTAAATTAGATAACTGTTACCGGTCCCGACCGAACTACTGATGGACTACCGTGCTAGTGGACAACACACTCCACTGGGCGCATTCCTCGCCGAGGTTATGACTTAGTGGACAGGTGTGGGCAAGCTTGTGACCGGGGACCTAATGTTTATTTTTTTATTTTTTTTTATGTTTGATACTTACGGGTATTTTTAAGGAAAGAAAGGAGAAGAGCTGAACCTTGAATAAACCGCTGTTGTGGGAAGGAGAAAACACTAAAATCGGTAAATCGTTTCTTAGCCGAGCTGTTTAAAACAAAAAAAACGAGTCGTAGAAGCATCTCGTTCTCATGCGGAGAATACATGAGTAATAATAATAATAATAATAATATTTGGACGATTTGTATAGCGCCGTTTTTGTGAAAAATCCCCGATCTTACTTTCTATCGTTACATACTAATTCCTATGGTGAAAAAGACAAAAAGTGTACATTATGATCGATTTCAAATATTCGGAATGTAATAAATATTAGTTTTAAAAATATTATAAGTCTGTTAAAATAAAAATAAGTCTAATCGATTATTCTATAGAAACGTTGCTCTAAAATAGATTTTAATGCAATTCGATACGTTTCATAATTATTGACAGTAAACAAATAGAAACTCAATACAGATTCTTCAGATCAGATTGAAATAACATTTTGTCAATTTTACGTTCGTAGCGAAAGTTGACGCTTGCCCTGGGGGCTGTGAGTTTATCGCTACGCCGATGGGCTGTCGGATATTCATCTCTGTTTCTCTCGCAACCGAAAGAATTTATACCTTGTCTTACCGCAATCCCGTAACGTAGGAAGAATTCGCCATGACATTCACCTCGTCACTTTATGAAGGTAATTACGGAATGTAGAAGGTATTGCTTTAAAAAATATCCGTTTGCGATATCCGCTGGTACTGCGGATCGTTAAAGTCAAATTCCCTCCATCAGTCGGTAAATTAGATGCGTTGCGGGAACAATGATTGAAATTCTTTGTACGCGGTTTGCCCGGGGTTAAACCCGAGTACCGTTACTGCAATTTAATATTACGAAATTAATCCTATATTAAAGATGACTGGTTTTTATGACATTCCTCAAAGTACGGGCAGGGCCTCAAAGTGGTATGTACCCTTGGAGTAAGAATATATATGGAGAGAGAGCTAAATATTTTTACCCAACCTATACAAACTTGCGATAAATCACATTCTCTTGGTTTTTACGTCGTAAAACATGAGAGAGAAAGAGACAAAAACAGTCTTCACATAATATTGCAGCACTTCTAAGTATGTAAAAGTGTTCTCCGTCCGCGCTAACTTCAAATCATCGAGTCGCATAACTTAAGTGGACGGATTTTGAGGTTATTTCCTATATTTGTGTTGATCAAAAAACATGCAGTGGTTACACAAATAAATTGAACATGATGGTGATATGTGATATGCGTGAATGTTTAAAGAAGACCAAACAGAGATTATAAAACATCACTTTTCAGAGGTACGAGTATTTCAACAGTTTTAAATATTTTTGACCGAACTTTAGAATTTTCACATTTTTAATGATATGAAAATACAAAATCAGCAAAAAACTTTTATCATTATTTAGGCAAACCTTCTGTTATTAGTGTTTGTGTGTTATTTTGACTTTATACATCATTTTAATGGTATATTGTTTTGTTTAATGTGTTCAAATAGGTTTCTTAAAAATGTACCAATTCCATGTGGGCGGTAACTAAACAAGCTATCCAATATCCTTTAATATATCTTTGTCTCTTTCTATCGAGTCGGTATAAAGTCAACCGTCCTGAATACACTGTTTCGCAAAGGTACCTATCCATGTAATCCAAGTATCTACCCGATATTTTGAAACATGACATCAATTCAAGATACAGGTTAAGACCGAATATTTCGGTAGATTTCGATTTTAATTACTTAAAGAGGCAGTGATTTTTAATCCTTATATAATTACCCATTAAATTAAAAATTCGTTAGGTATATCAGGACTTTTGGCAATTAAACAGATAATGGCGACAGTCTCAATGCCGCGGCTTGCCTCAGTAGTTATTAACGTTATTTCACAACGCGCAATTTGCTGGTCGTTAATGAAGTCATTACTGCGCAGGAATTAATGGGGTTTTTAAAAACGTATTTATCCGAATGTCCACGTTGAAGTTTGAGAAGTAACCTCCATCATAGAAACCCGCTAGCACGAAACCGAAAATAATTCATGCATAATATTCCTGTTTATTACAAGTATTTTTTTAAAATATGAAAACCTACTGTTCAGAGCTAGTGAAATAATGGCATCTAAAATTGTAATATTTTGTGAGGATGAATGTAGTGTAGAGGAGAAGAACATGGGGGAAGAGGAAGGTTGAAATTGCCCAGCTATTCAAGAACTGTTCATTTTATTTTTTTTTTTTCTAAAGAAAGTCAAACATTCCCGGGTTACGAATAACCTGAGAATATTTTGAAAACTGCTACTACCATCATAATAAGCGGAAAATGTTGCTTGTGCAATGGTGGAAGACTAAGCTAGCCGAGGAATTGAATCCAAGACGCCCGGATGGAAACCCGACGCGTTTGTCCACTCAGCTACTAACCGATAAAACCGGTAACCGGTTTCACTAAACATGATTATTACCATTTCAAGGAATGTTTCGATTTTGAACAGTGGCCTTTACCAGGGCGATACTTGATACGCGATAAGGTTGATGGTAAAAAGGGCTCTTCAAATATCACATTGTCAACTCCATTTTATATGTATTGTAGACATTTACAAAATTATGTTTTCTTTAAGAAACATTTCCGTGAAGTTATTTTATGGAAATGAGGTTTTTTTTAAATTTCGTAGTGCAAAAGATTCCCAGTTGCCCGAAACCAGTGGGACCAAGACATTCCCATTATTGAAGAATGTAATGAAGTGGAGCAACTGGAGAACGAAAATATTTACATAACAGAACATGTCGATAGCCATTTAAAGCAACGCTTCGATTTTGGACGATGGCCTCTCACCTGTGTGGTACTGTACCATAAACAAACTACTCGAAACGGAATTGTTCAAAGTGTGTAGGTAGCTATTGTGTTTTATTAGACAGCCTTGCATCTGAATGTAGAGTATCTGCGCTATAAACGACCCAATGACTCGACCCGAATCAAATTGGAAGCCGTTAATACCAGGGAATGATTTATTTACAATTTAATGTAAGCACTTAAATACATGCTGATATAACAGTATACACGTTAAATAACCACAAGATTAATGTTCACTGATAAAGTTGGCAAGTAACCGAATAACCGTCGTTCGATTGACCGTTTCTCAAAAGTGAGGAATTATTTATTGTTACCGGTTGTCCGGAATGAATGGTGATACCATCACCCCCCCCCCCCATCCCTCCTACCTGCGCAGTGTTGCCACATACTCGTACGTGTCTGCGCATGTAATGGCGCACCAGCTTCCGTTTCCAGCGGGCGTTAATCACTCTTGATCGAGTAAGATATTAAACTAAGTTACAGTTTGATTTGATAATTTGTGTGACAGGCAATCAATGCCTGGCACACTTGAAGCAAATATATTATAAACGTTACTTGTCCTACAACTACAGAATTTTAAAATTAATTCCAGGCATTATCACCCAAATAACAATAATTAAACTATAATGAATGAATAAAAATAATTTTGTATACAGTTTATATCTTCCGCACTGCGGATTGATACTCTCGGAGAAAATGCCAAGCGAATGTTGGAGCTTTACCTACGGTGTTTAGCTCTGTTGTTGTTGTTTTTTTTTTACGTTGATTCCGCAAAAGAGTCTCAACTGCTCCCAACCGTATAGAGCCAGTGAGACTATGACATCCCAATAGGGGTATTTTGTGAGGCTGAAGATAGTGGGGAGGGGAAGGACATGGGGAAGATGAAGGTTGAGAAGTACCTGGCTTTTCTGATCTGGTCACCAAACATGGCGGGTAAAGCCATTTCAAGCAACGTTTCATTTCTGAATGGTGGTTTTTCACCAGGGCGACACTTAGAGTATCTACCACTCTGGAACGTGCCACAAATATACCATATTAATTTTGATATCAATTAAATGTGCTTTGACACATACTAATTAAGTAGAATGTATTTGCGCACGCCGGTTTCGAACCCGCGACCTCTGCATTCGTAGTCGGGCGTCTTACCACTCGACCATGCAGGCCATCGAGTTATTAAATAAATACGTGTTGTATTTATTTAATAACATTAAACGTGTAATTATTGGAGAGTTATGTTTAAACAGTACATTGAACTAGAATACAAGTTGTTCGGTTAAGCTTTTGATTGAAAATGCATAATTTTCCTGTAGGGACGCAGCGAGAAAATATCAAGGAAGATTTAAAATTTTTCAAAACTCGTTAATTTCTGAAACGTGCTCGAGATACAAACAACCTTTAAATTATTATTAAATACATATTTTTTACTCTGTACAGAAATCCACACACTATAATCAGTGGTTAAAATATATGTGTAAATTATAAATAGCATCGAAAACGAGTTTGATGATTTATTCAGACCAAAAGTGCAATAGTCTGTGAGATTTATCGGCTCTTCCGTAAATCATTTGTATTTCATCCTACATAATGGCTCTTATCGCCTGATTCTAATTGGCTTTTTCTGAGGCACCTTGATCCGTTACGAAATAACTCTTATTTAAGGTAAGGTAACGCGTAACCTTTATTTAAGGATCTCACACTTATTATAAATCCAATCAAATTTATGCAAAACTTTTAAAAATTGACGAAATTTGCATTAATTATACACCTTTATGAAGTTTTTCAATTACGAAAGGCGGAGGAGTTATGTGCGTTAGTGATTTAGGCTATGGGAAAACAATTAGGCTTCTTTGAAATCGTATACCCTTTCTGCGTTATGTTTGACGGCCTGCATGGCCGAGTGGCAAGACGCTTGACTACGAATTCAGAGGTCGCGGATTCGAACCCGGCGTTTATTACGTTAAAATATTTTTTATTGGTAGCTTGTACCTGGTTTCACCAATATCACCTCGACAGTGGTAGATCGCCCTGGTGAAAGACCACCATTCAGAATTGAAACGTTGCTTGAAATGGCTTTATCCTCGTGTTTGGTGACCAGATCTGAATAGCCAGGTACTTCCCAACCTTCCTCTTCCCACCTCATTCCTCTCCCCACTATCTTCAGCCTCACAACATACCCCTATTTGGGATGCCATAGTCTCTAGACGGTAGGGAGCAGTTAAGGCTCTTGTGCGGTATTCACGTAAGAAAACAAAATTTTAAAAAAAATGTTTTCGTGATGTACCAATAATCCGGTGTTAATCAGTTTTATATTCATTGTAGCGTGTTCAAATGTATGTACCTACTTAGAAAAAATTCCAATTAGGGTAGGAAGTTTTTAATTAAATGGCAAAGAAAAGAAGAGTCTATTTACGAGTTTTAAATTTGGCGTAATTTAAATGTCGGAAGTGCGATGACCTCGTGAGTAAGCCAACTACTAATTTTAATTTTTGCATTCCTTACCGCCAAAAATGTGGAGATTAAATTAATAATTCCTACATGATATTTCAGGCCATCACCATTAATTGCTAATTGGTTTTTATGTCAATACGCGCGAGGTAGATGGAAACGATCACCTATGAAAAACTCATTATGATTCAAAAGTCCAATAAAATTTCCATATTGTCTGGGAGCTTATATCTAACTCTCAATCATTTCAAAATAATTATAGCGACGTTGGAATTCTGACAAACGAAGAAGGTTTTGAGCCGGATGCTATTCAAATTAAGTGTAGTTAGTAGGTGCGTTGATAATTTATTAGTTTTATGAATAAAGCTAAAGTAAAAAAGTTATCGGTTTTGACCGAATCGTTCTCAACCAACACACACGAGCTTTTGGTACAAATGCAAATCACCTTTTTGGTGTATAATTATGATCTGACGCAGTTAAGAAAAAAATATACGCCGCTCATAATATCTTTTGAATGATTATGTGCAATAACCACATCGATGTTCTGCATCTAATCGCGCCAGCACCCGCTTTATTCAGATATCTATGGGGGTCATCAATTTAATTTCTTAATAATTGTCCACTCGGTGAATAAAACGTCGGTTAGATCAGCTGCCGGTGTTTAATTTTCTACCATTATTACGGCTGAAACAATCAATAAAGAATGCCACTTGCAATCTGCGTCTGTTCATCTTTCAAATTATTATTTGAATAGATCGATAAATAAATTTAGAGATAACCCACGACATCTTCTGTATGACTTAAGAATAAAAGTCCAATTTACATCTTTACACTGACTCTGGAGTTTAAATCGAATTAAAATAAATATCTCCAAATAATTATTGACCGGTCGGTAGGTGAGTGGACAAACGCGTCGGATTCCCACCCTGGCGTCGTGCGTTCAATTCCTCTGCTGGCTAAGTCCTCCATGATTGCACAAGCAAAATCTTCGGCTTCTTATGATGGCAGTAGGAGTTTTTCAAATATCGGCAGGTTGTTCGTAACCCGGGAATGTTTGTCTTCATTAACAAAAAAAATGAAACAATACAACAACAACAAAAAACATTTTCATCGATATTATACTATATTAGACTCAACTTATTCAAAATTCATTGCCGTTGACTCGGAAAAGATGAATTGCTGTTCCTCAATCATCACTCTACTAATTATGGGTATCATTCTCCACTGTCCAGAATGTCGTGACCTGTTCAATCAAGTCACGGTCTTGAAATTTTTGGTAGCAGTCTAAATGATTTTTGTCATTTTTTACGACTCTACCAAAACTTTGACTTGACCTTGGCTTGAATGTTCTTTCTTTTGTATATTTTGTCCTATTTTGTCATTGCTTCATTTAATATTACGTATTTGCTGTTCTTTCTCTATTACTCTTTTTCCCATGTCGTGTTTTGTATTTTTTTGTAATTTGACTTCCGGCCGTTAATTTATAGATACATAAATTATCGTATAAAGGTGTATTTTGTTTTAAATAAATAGTTTCCTGAAGCATTCCCAGGGGGGCATGTTCCTGAATTGGGCCCTGTTTAGCCTGTTTCTATATCAGTATTATTACACTTGCACGGCTCTACATCAAGTATGCGAAGTTAATAAAATAATTATGTAGATTATGTTAGCCCCAAACTGCTAAACAAGAAACTGTGGGACCACAGCTCCGCGCAGTTCTCAGATTTGACGTAATAACAGGCTTGAGGAATTTATTACAATGTCGCTGCACTTTTAGCACACATTTACTCGATAATGTATTCCGTCTCCAATACATCCGCGCTACAACGCTTTGTCACGGTAAGAGTGGGCAGAGGTAATAGAACGCCACAGATTTATTTGTTTTCATAATGCGTACAATGTACGAGTATATCCCGAAACACTAACAACAACAACAATAATGGCTGAGCAATATCAGATTCAATCCTGAGATTAACTAATTCATATATTTACTCCGAATGTAACTCGCCACATCTAAATTTTATTTTGAACAGAGCATGAGACCTCAGAGATCTAAGATAGCATATAGCCACATAAGTCAGTCATCAGTTTGATAAGAACCTACCTACTTTAATAGCACGGTTAGCCAAAATACTAATATTATTTTTTTTTAATTTTTATATTTTCATAAAATTAATATTCATATTCTTAATAATCAGATAATATTCTTAATAATGAATTTGTCCAGTAGTCAAATATTAGATACATTTCCTATAAACTCATACAATTAATCATTATTCTTTAATCACCTTCTTAGTTGACATTTTCTCTTTCTGTTTATACATTCTGTCTCTTTCTCTCTGTTCCTTTGTTATAATTTAAATGTTGTTCTATTGTTTTCTCATTGTTCTGTTATTTTATTTTACATATTTTTTCTCTCTCTGTATGTATATATAACCGCACACTTTGTTGTTTTTTGTTTACTTTAATTTTGTACCCTGACGATGCTTGGGCTAAGCGAAACCGGTCGGTCATAAAAATTTCAATAATATCCGTGGTCTTATAGAAAGATATTTTTTCATTTCTTTAAAATAATATTTAATTGAGTCATTTTTTGTTTGTTTATGTGGACATCCCTTACAATTTAAACGATAACAAATAATACAGAGTTTTTAACCTACGAATTATGTAAGCGAGAACATTGTGTAACATGAATTTGCATAACTAACATATTTATTAGTCAAAGCAACAGGGTTGGTACCCGACCTGTTGTTTTATAGCCAAGCCTCTGTGAAATAATTACGTTTAATAATGAACATTATTTACCATTTTGTATTAAATTTGCCATTAAATTAACTTTCCGCTCTAGGTAGGTGCCGACTTTCTAACAACTGCACTTACAATTATGTAGATTTACTACGTAGGTATTCTAAAATAATTATTACACAACAAACATGTTAATAAATATGAATTAAAAACTTGGTAATTCATAATTTCTGCAGTCACGAATGTAAAATTTAAATTAAAAATCTAATAAGCTTGCCACGATGAACTTAAATGTTATGCTTTTAAAAAATAGGCATATCAATCACTTTTCTGAACAACTTTATTCAAAATATTGTTTGGCAAAGTTAATCATTTTAATAATAAGTTAACTCGTATGAAGAAAATAGATATATGTAAAAAAAACCACTATTCGACGAATTTAAAAATACATATACATACAGGTATATAATTATACCGACTGTTTTTAGGTCAAAAGCGCTATTCCACATTTTTTTATAGGAAATTTAGGTTGAGTGGTTAAGACATTCAACTACGAATCCAGAGGTTGCGGGTTCAAACCCGGCGTGCGCAAATAACTTTAATTGTATTAGTATGTGTCATAACAGAGTGGTAGATTCAATTAATGTAAGTATCGCCCTGGTGAAAGACCATTATTCAGAATCGAAACGTTGCTGGAAATGGCTTTTGCCGCCGTGTTTGGTGACCATATCTGAATAGCCAGGTACTTAACAAACTTCCTCTTCCCCATCTCCTTCCCTTCCCCACTACTTTCAGTTTCACAACATACCCCAATTGGAGATGCCATGGTCTCACTACCTAGTCGGCAGCCTCGTCAGCAGTTGCTCCCAAGCGTCTATAGACAGTGAGTCCCAACCGGGACTCTTGTGCGCTATTCACTATAAAAACATGAAGGGTCATGCTGTTATGTTTGACGCCTGATCATAATTTGATCAAATACTGTAATGGACCGAAAACCTGTGGTTAACGAGGGCGATTATTTACGGTAAAAAAATCACAATGGCGATAATCATTGATTTGCGACAGTGTAAAATGTGACAGTGGTTCAAACCACTAGGCCTAAGTTTACTTTAAAAAAATATAGAATAACAACTTTGACCTAATCACATTGAATAATTAGTTAAAATAATGACGTTTTTTAACTCTAATTACTAAGAATCAGTTAGTTACACAATAAGCTTTTTATAACGTGATTACCGCACAAGAGTCTCAACTGCTCCCAACAGTCTAGAGCCAGTGAGACTATGACATCCCAAATATAAGTATGTTGTCAGGCTGAAGGTAGTGGGGAGGGGAAGAAGATGAGGAAAGGGAAGGTGGAGAAGTACCTGGCTATTCAGATCTAGTCATCAAACACGGCGGCTAAAGCCATTTCAAGCAAAGTTTCAATTCTGAAAAGTGGTCTTTTCACCAGGGCGATACTTAGAGTATCTACCAATCTGGAACGTGCCCCAAATATACTATATTTTATGTTTTTATATCAATTTAATGTGTTGTGTTATTATTAAATAAAAAAAAATATTTACGCACGCCGGGTTCGAACCCGCAATTTCTGGATTCGTAGTCGAGCGTCTTACCACTCGACCATGCAGGCCGTCAATATCTATTATATTTCATATGGACTACATCATGTTTATCACATTTAGGAAATTACGTGAATCATTTGTCTTAATCCGGTCCTCGTTGCATCCACGAAAAGAACAACTGGTTTTATAACCAGACATTATGAACCAAATACCTATATTTAAGTTGTTTTTTTTTGTCTCTGAGTAATGTGTACTTAACATCAATTAAGAACTTTAACAATCGTAAAATATGAATATCCAAAACATTACGCGATGAGCCATGAAGCAATTACAGGATGCTAAGACAAAAAGTTAGTAAATTTAAATATTAAAGATAGATAAAGGCGATGAGGGACACTGGAGTCAGGAAATGTTTATTTATTTATTTGGCATTTAACCCTTATGTGACTGAATAAATCTATACCTTTTTTTAAATTGATGTGAAGGTTTCTTTTACAGTATATAATTTGCTGAAGTTTGCTGGACTACTTTTATTTAACAATACATGTCGACTCAGTTCAAGATTTGGGGAAGTAAATGGGAATTTCACTTGGGTTTTTTTAATTCAGTAGGTGATCAAAATTAGTAATAAGGATACAGGTGGTGTACTTTGAACACAACATTACATCATATTTGTTTTTTCAAATGATATAAAATGATTAATAAAAATGGACAAGCTTCAAGTTCCATATAAAATACATGAGGGTACCCGGGTGCCTTTCAGTCGTCAAAAGGTGTAAGTTTTACCTAAGCGTTTTCCGCTCGCATACCACCCTCCGCATATCCGACGGTTATGTTTAATGGTTTATTTTCACTATTGTGGAGAAGTCAGGAAATTTCAGCCGGTTAGACTTACTGGAACATTAAAAAAATCTATAAAACTTTGACATGAAGGACTTTGTGGTAAGACATAATTAAATTTGAAATAAAAAGTTTCTTTGTTTTAATACCACTTTATTAGATACATACACCAACTGGTTTCGGCTCTACCTGAACCTTCTTCGGGGTTGAATAACTATATGCAGTATTTATGTATTCAACCCTGAAGAAGGTTCAGGTAGAGCCGAAACCGGTTGGTGTATGTATCTAATAAAGTGGTATTAAAACAAAGAAACTTTTATTTCAACTTTTAAAAAAAATCTATCTTAAAAACCGAAAGGGTACCTGGGTACCCTTTCGGTTACATAAAGGTTAAACCGACCACCGCTCACCGGTTTCTACGCTTGCATTGCGTATATAATTTTATTTATTCATTACTGCTCAGCAATTATTTTAATGGATACACATTCTTCACGAGCTGGCTTGTGCGGTGTACTTGCCTGTTTAAAGCTATTGATTTCTCACTGATTATATTATTAGATATTACGCAACTTCGTTGCACTGGTAAAACCTCCAATGCGAGAGATTTGCGAAAATGTTTAATTTTGTGATTTGCAAAAAACGGGCGTCGTGAATTTAATTCCTCTGCTGGCTAAGTCCTCCAGCATTGCACAAGCAACAATCGCTTATTATGATGGCAGTAGGAGTTTATTAATTAATATACAATGTCTAGTTTCTAGTTTATGATCATTGCTTTCCTAATAGAAAAGATTAAGAAGTGCTTGGGGAGGGAGTACTATCATAGGATTCTAGAACTTATTTTTTTTACGATTAAAAATGAATATTTTACATTTTAGGTTATTTTAGATATATGAATATATATTTTTTTTTACGTGAATACCGCACAAGAGTCTCAACTGCTCCCAACCGTCTAGAGCCAGTGAGACTATGGCATTCCCAAATAGGATATGTTGTGAGGCTGAAGGTAGTGGGGAGGGGAAGGAGATTGGGAAGGGGAAGGTTGGGAAGTACCTGGCTATTCAGATCTGGTCACCAAACACGGCTAAAGCCATTTCAAGCAACGTTTCGATTCTGAATGGTGGTCTTTCACCAGGGCGATACTTAGAGTATCTACCACTCTGGAACGTGCCGCAAATATACTTTTTATTATTTTTTACATGAATTAAATGTGTTATGACACATATTAATTATTATTATTTGGTTAGTTGACTTCTCATAATAGTGGGATGCCAAAATAGCGGATCCTGCTGGAGTAGGGAAAAGAATGTTAGAAATTTTAGTAGTGATAAAGTTAACTGATGGCCTCCGTGGTCGAGTAGTTAAGACGCTCGACTACGAATCCAGAGGCCACGAGTTCAAATCCCGTGAGTAAATATATATTTTTTGATTTTTATGTATTATTTCACATTTAATTTATATGAAAT
Organism: Drusus annulatus; assembly: GCA_022651775.1. NCBI lineage: Eukaryota > Metazoa > Arthropoda > Insecta > Trichoptera > Limnephilidae > Drusus > Drusus annulatus. The sequence continues at coordinate 176,060 of JAGWCC010000704.1, forward strand.
AATATATGGTTTATTAGCGGCACACTCTAGAGTGGTAGATACTCTAAGTATTGCCCTCGTAAAAGAACACCACTCAGAATCTGAGCGCTGCTTGAAATGGCTTTAGCCGTGTTTGGTGACCAGATCTGAATAGCCGGGTACTTCCGAACCTTCCTCTTCGGCACCTCCTTCCCCTTCCCACCACTTTCAGCCTCAGAAAATACATTCATTACGGATACTGGCTCCAAAAGATTAGGAGCAGTTGGAGTTTTTGTGTGGAATTCACTATAAAAAATATAAATAAATCATAATTACGAACCATGATCGTTTCACAAAAATTCTAAATTATCACATTTGAGGTCTCAACAGCTCATCTGACTATATAACGTGTGTATGAGTACCTAGAAACCAATATGTAGATTTTTTGCTCCATATTTAGATAATATACTCGTATATGTACTGCTCTTTACTCTTTCCCAGAGTATTAATCTATTTCTTATTTAATTACAGGTAACCCGACAACAATAATCCAGATTCACCATCTCAACCTACAGCTTTAAAAATCACACGAATCAATCGTAAAATACCGATAAAACATTTTTTAAACAAGTCCAGTTAAAACAACCAAACACATTTGGTGTGCAGTGAATACTTATAAAGAAATTTTTGAAAAAAGTGTAAAGTCAACAATTGTAAAATAATTGGCGATAATTTTGTACAGTAATTTAATTGTTCAATCGTGAAAAGGAGAGATGATTTATTTATCTTGTGACAAAGTGAGAAATAGTAATTAGTTTGTGTTGTGCGGTTAATGGATATGCTTGATTGGTGTCTGGCGTGCCCGGGGGGCGCATAAGCACCCCGATGAGCGAGGGGGGTGGCGCTGGGGGAGCCGGGGGGCCCGGGGGCGGCTGGAGGGGGGGATCGTGGGGGGGCCTGCCTGGGGTGGGCCCCATGAGCCCCCTCTGCATCACGGATGCCACGCACGAGATCGTCAGGCCGAAGCCCAGGAGGTTAGTGTTATTTTTTACAAAAACAATGTATTTCAGTTTTTTTCGTCAGTTAATGATCAAGTGGGGAATGAAGGCTGCCCTAGCTTCTCTCAACTTTCATCACACCACGCTGCTTTAACTGGTTGGATGTATAAAAGCGAATATTGCATTAATGTTTTTAAACCTAGAAGGAATATAGATTTTTATGCGAAAAAATCCTTCGTCGAGAATCAACCCCAAAACAAAGAGTTTTTTTGCTATGTCAATGTGTAGCAAAGTAGATTATATAACTTTGGTTAAGTTAAATCCGATAAGACGTCCCTGTACGGTATTAATCTTACTTTTCTTAATATTTAGTCATCACATACCCAAAAAAAGCTCAGAAGATTGTGTATACGAGCTTTATTGACTTACTCATTAAGTCATTAACATACATGAAGCGTATATTAGATTCGTTCCGCATATTGTCCTGCTGATGGTTTACAGATGTTTGAATACAATTTTGTGTAATCTTAAAAAATCACCGCCATTCCGCTAAAACAATAATCGTAATTCCACTCAACCTCACTTAGCAACAAAGACTGTAGATACACACCTACATAGATACTCATTTATTTGATAACTCAATGCCATCAATAAATTAGTTCGACTAGACATCTCGAGCTTTTTTTTATAGTGAATACCGCACATGTGTCAAGCTGCTCCCAACCGTCTAGAGCCAGTGATAATATAGCATCCCCAATTGGGGTATATTGTGAGGCTGGAGGAAGTGGGGGAAGGAGATGGGGAAGAGGAAGGTTGGTAAGTACATGGCTATTCAGATCTGGTCACAAAATACGGCTAAAGCCATATCAGTCAACGTTTCGGTTCTGAATGGTGGTCTTTCACCAGGGCGATGCTTAAAGTAGCACTCTGGAACGTGCCGCAAATATACTTTATATTATTTAATATGAATTAAATGTGTTATGACACATATTAATCAAATGATAAGTGATTGCAGCATGCCGGGTTTGAACCCGCGACCTGCGGGTTGCGCCTCAAGAAAATGTTATGAATGTAATATAATACTAGAGACTGTTTTCTTTTTTATTTGTAAAATATAAAAAATATTTCCATTAAATATAAACATATGTTTAAATTTGAAGTAATGGTATAGGTATGGTGTGTAAAATCCAAACGAGTAACGATTACTTTGACAATAAAGATACTTAAATTCAACTATCAATTAAAGAAAGGGGGTCAAAGAAAATTTATATTCCAATCTGTATTTGTAAAATACCCGAGGCTGAGTCTCACGTGCGTTATAAAAACCAATATCCTTCATAAATCACCTAAATCAATAAAGGTGTATTAAGGCACCTGAATACGTGCACGGTGCATCAATTGCCCGAGGGAAACCTATTTAAGGGAAGCTATTCAAGTTACTGAACTTCACGAGATTGGGGATATTAATTTTAATAGATGGATCACGATAAATTGAACTTATAATGAAAACACCTTTCTGTTAAATTTATACAAAAGTCTCAATATATTTCCGACCAAATTTCCCAAAGTGTTGTATTTAAATATCAATCAATTTTCACGGTCTCCACGGACGAGTGGTAAGACGCTCGACTACGGATCCAAAGGTCACGAGTTCAAACCCGGCGTGCGCGAATAACTTTTATTAAATTAAGATATGTCATAATTCATTTAATTCAAATAAAATAATATAAAGTATATTTGCGGCACGTTACAGAGTGGTAGATACTTTAAGTATCGCCCTGGTGATCGAAACTTTGCTTAAAAATGGCATCAGTCATGTTTGGTGACCAGATCTGAATAGCCAGCTACTTTCCAATCTTCATCTTCCCCATCTCCTTCCCCTCCCCACTAGCTTCAGCTTCACAACATACCCTAACTAAGGATGGCATAGTCCCACTGGCTTCAGACGGTTGAGAGCAGTTGGGACGGTGTGGTAATTACTATAAAAAAAATATTTGAAAAATATAGCCAATTAAAATCAATTCGTATTAAATGGGCAGAGAATTAAATTGAATTAATTAAGAAAGGTTTGTGGCCGAGTGGTCAAGAGCATCGGTTTCCAACCCAGGCATCAAAGGTTCAAACCTGTGCTGGCTATGTCCTCCATCAACGCACAATCAAAATTTCCTCCTTATAATAACGGTAGTTGGAGGATTTCAAACATCGCCAAGTTATTCGTAACCTGGGAATGCTTAAAAAAAACAACATTATAAAAAACAGTCGCGACTGGTATTGGAACTGACGCACTAGGAATTGTGAATAAAATTTATGAACATTTTAAGTCGGGTATTCAATGTCATTGTAAAAGATCTCCAAAAAAGTGTTTTGACTATTTATATTCATAATATTTTCAACGCCTATCAAATAGGGCCCGAGGCAATAATTTTAAACATCCCATAGTAGATGTTAACGTTTTAAAATGGGAAATCTCGATCGATTGGTTTTATCGGACCTCGAAAACTAGGCAGCTGAGATAGAATAAGGTTAATTATGATTCTTTGACACAAAACGAAAAACAGGTTGCGAATGGGAAGATGAAAATGTGTATTTTTAAATTTGCTATTTAAAATACAAAAATTACTGTCCAAATAAATTAAGTAAAATTTGATTGTTCGTGCCTTGTTTAAAACCCGCGACCGATGGGTTCGTTTACTGCTCTGCCACGGAGGTCGTCAAGTTGAAAATAAATGTGTTAGTTACGCTCCTTTTTATTTATTTATTTATAAACTAACGGACTATTGTCCAATTACAACATGAAATGGGAAATAAGATCAACCAAAAACAAGAACAACACATACTTTTAATTGTAACAATAACGGAAATAGGACAAAATAAACATAAGAAAGTACATTCAAATCAAAGTCAAGGTCAAGACAAAGTTTTAGTAGAGTCGTAAAGATGACGAAAATCATTTAGAGTATTTAGACTGCTACCAAAAATGTAAAGACCACAGCTTGAATTAACAAGTCTCGACATTCTGGACAGTGGAGAATAATACCCATAATTAGAGTGATGATTGAGGAAAAGCAATTTATTAATTCAATTATTTGATTCGCATATTCAGTTTAATCAATCACTTAAAGGTTGACAATTATTTGAACACATTTCTCAGTATTTATAAAGACTTGATAAAATTTAAAAAATATAAATAATTACTGAAAATTAAAATCAATTATCTTCAACTATTTGTTCAGATCGAGTTTTTGATCAAGGTAGGGGGTAGGAAAAACAGCGGAATAATTGATAATAAAGATAGGAAATAACAGATGTATCTGATTGTTATTGCATTTGTTCTTTAACAACACTGCCTAGACACTGACAAAGATACTGACGCAAACGAGTCACTTGAACGCGCACACAGCTCACAACACGCATGCATACATATTTTGTGTAGTTTAGTGGACATAGAATAATCTACTTTGACGTTGGCGGCGTTCGGGCATGTGTAGTTACTGCTTTTGACACGTTTTAGTAGGACGTTCGGTAAAACGCTCGCGACGCGGTGAGATTCGCTAAACTTTGCGCATATTTTTGAAAGTGTAAATTAATTTTTTGCAATAATTTGATCCAATATAATCCATATTTTTTTATGTTTGTACGGCAGGGTAGGCAGTGCTTATATGGAGTGCGCGCCTCTGCTGATTTGAAACTTTTGTTCGATATTTTCGTTTTTTTTTTTTTAATTATAATATTGGTGTTTAAAATATAATATTGGCGATTTATGAAAAATCTTTTGATTTGCTCATGCAAATTACCATTTCACGTAAAACAAACGCTAGACAAATGATAATAAACAATGGGCAGCCCTAAAAGTGAAATTAACCCACGAAGAAGTCGCACATTAGTATAATAGTTTTCACTTTAATCTTAATTTCATGTAAATACGACCGTAAAAATAATTTCTTGTTCGAGTTTTTAGATCATCCATTCAATTTTCTATAAATAATTTGCCGCTGCAGATTTAATCACCGTTCTCGGGTAAAAGTTTACACGGTGTGCTGGGGCATTGTTTTCTTGTTTTTACTTCTAGTGGTTTCCCTTGGCTAAAAATAATATACGATTCTATGAAAATATAACCAATTAGAATCTATTCACCCGCACGCAAAATAAAAATGCAAATATATATATTTTTTTAAATCATGTAATCGTTAAAAAAACGCGAAATCAACAGCTCTACTTTGTCTTCAACGAGTGCCTTTGAGGTGATATTTTACAAAAATGGCGCTAAAAAAATATATTGAAAACTGATTATACATGCATGGACATTGGACATGTATACACGGTGTCCGGAAAGTCGTGTAGTCCAATTTGGAGTCGAAACTCACTAAAGGTGAACTTTGGCACCTCCAAATATACACAGATCTATGTCAACACAACTATTTCCAAGCTCGTAACGTCACTTACATCATGAGCTATACAGCTTTAAAATATCTATGTTTGTGTCGAAAATATTACAAGACACTAAGTTTTAAAGTTAGTAAAAGACAATGTAAATAAAAGAAAAAAAAGAGATCTTCGAGCCGTGGAAAAGCTAACATGTGTTAAGCATAGTTTAAACCTCTGGTTTTGGAATATCTCAACACCCAGCATTTCCATAACATACGAAAGGGGATGATTTAAAAATATATACTAAATTCTGATTGTTTTAAGTTTTTTTTTTTATTGTGACAGTTTGATGATACATTTCAATGCCAAAATAGCTGTCACAGTAAAATTACCTAACTTTATAATTTTAGAAATTTTGTTTATTTTTGTATAAAAATAATATGGAGGTACAAGTTAAACACAAAAAAAAAAAACAACTTAAAAAAAGGAAAAATTTACCCCTTTTATGGGAAAGATACACACATATACATAAATGAAAGATAAAATGATTTTTAATACCAAATTTTTAACTTTATTCCACTATTTCAAAAGTTAAAAAATTGGTATTATTGAAATCATTAAAATGGAGTTCCACCGCGAATTGACAGTTTCAAAATTAGAAATAATAAAGATAAAATGATTGGTTTTAATTCGCCGGATAAAAATACATTTCCATATTCAACCGTACAAAATATTTCGAAGCTCGTTCTTGTCGCAGAAATATTCTAAAAATATTGATGCATATATCATACACTCCTGTGCTGACTGGTTGATTATTATCTTAAGGTGGGTGTTAATCCAACGACGGTTGAAAGTTTAACAATCTTAAACAATAAATTGAAGCCTGTGTTTTTGAAATCCCGTTGGATTGGGTAAACGGGACAAGTTTCATTGGTGTAGCTATACAATCGCCCTTTGAATCTGGAAGTAATTATCGGACGCTTTATAGGTGTAATAAATTTACTCCGGCGCGGAGTAAATCTAATTTACCGAAGGTACATTACTTCGAAAACATACCGGGCTTACGTTAAATGCCATTTTCTTTGATTGATCAATTCTCTACATGGAGATATACAAATATTAAGGATCTTCGGAGTGCTGATAGTGAAATTATTAATTTATCATAATTTAAATTGACTTGGCGGTAATTACACTCTGTTTACCGACAATAAATCATTTTTAGAACAAATTATTATATTTCGTAAATGGAAAAAACATAATGGATGTTTGCAAATACAATTTTGACTTCGGTTTGATTCTTGTAGTTAAAACGATTATTAATGATTTTAATGATACCATTTTTTTTACTTTATTTCACTTTTTTTTTAAGCCTGACCTGTTTCACCTTATGACGGGCATCTTCAGACTTCAGATGCTCGTCATAAGGTGAAACCGGTCAGGTCTAAAATTTAAAAAAATAGTAGAAAAAAGTGAAAAAATCTGGTATCATTAAAATGGAGTTCCACCACGCATTAACAGTTCCAAAATTATAAATTATAAAATGATTATTATTTAATTTTTTTAAGTGAATACTGCACAGGAGTCCCAACTGCTCCCAACCGTCTGAAGCCAGTGGGACTATGGCATCCCCAATTGGGGTATGTTGTGAGGCTGGAGATAGTAGGTATGGGAAGGAAATGGGGAAACCAATTTAAAGCAACGTTTCGATTCCGAATAGTGGTCTCTTTCACTAGGGCGATACTGAGAGTATCTACCGCTCTTGAACGTGCCGCAAATATACTATGTATTATTTTATATGAATTATATGTGAAGAAACACATACTGATTAGATAAAAAATATTTGCGCACACCGGGATTTGAACCCGCGACCTATTATTATACTATTCATCCCTCATTAGGGGGATCAACTCTTAGAATACTTCAATAAAATGGGACGTGAAAGATGGATACCGAACAAAACACGAATTATTTTATAAGCAATGTGCGTTCATTCGTTGCATATTCCAATGGTGTTGAAATTAATTTTAATCAAAACATTAATTATTATCGATGTTCTTATTAAAATAGTAATCTTTTTAATATATTATTTACCAATATTAAGGTACGTATTTATTCACAGTTGCATAGTTTTTTGCTAGTGTTACTCGAGTTATTTTTCTCTGATAACAAATGTCGAGGACAGTAGTACGAGTAGCAGATATTAAAATTCACTGGTAATAAATACGATAATTTAATAAAATAAAATAAAACTTTAAACGTATGCACTATTTTATACGACGGTCCCAAAACGAGAAAATATTCCTAGTTGAACAGACAATGTTTTCTGTACAAAATAAACTTATAAATAATAATTTATCAATACATCATAATGTAAGGTATCTTGGGTTTAATGGGGCGGAGTTAAAAGAATTAAAAAAAAAAAAAACAAATATCACATCAAACTGGCCCAGGGGAAAATTATTTCCCTCAAAACCTGTGGAGTTAATATACTCGTATAGAAAAAACACTTAAGTAAATCAAAAGTTCAACTACCGGTACTGTTGAATTTCAAAGAGATAATTTGTTAGGGTTCTTACCTTATTGTTTTTTATCCAGGTCCTACCTTTCCCACCGTTTCGCTATTCGATTTACTTACTCAACAACACTGTGTTCGAAAACAATTGACAATCGAAACAGAAGAATAATTATGCGTAAAGACGTGTTTCGTGTTCGTCCGTTGGTGTCTCGCTTGGTCGTCGTTTACTTGTTCTTCCAGTAAAATCGAGTTAAGTGTTGTGATTCGTTGTATAAGAAGAATCAAGAATTTAAACATCAACTTTATTGGTGAGTGAATTGGTTTCCTTACTTCCTTCACTCTATAATCTCTTCACATCCATAATTAGACACTTCCATCAAGTAGTATAGTTTTATTGTTTTACGGTCCACTATTTTCAAAATTCAACTGAAACTGAAAACACACTCGGTGTTTTATCGCAGCTTCGGATTCAACAGGTACCTACCTACGTTAATAATTTTATATATACTTTTAAAAATATAATTATGGTGCACTAAGAATATTAATAAATATTTTGCTGTAAAAATAAGTTAAAAAGTAAAGAAAAAAATAATAAATTGGTGTACTATTGTTATCATACATATTCAAAAATCACCGGCTTTCTTAAAAGCCTTGATTGGTCCTTTGTCAATTCATTTGAAAGCGTCCCTATTTACCAAATACTTTGAAATGTTCGACTTATTCGCTAATTTATTATGTACTGCACATCAACGGACTTTTGCTGTGCCACTAAAAAAGGTTTACGAGACAACCCGCATGACTCATGCGGCTGTAAAACAATGCCGGTACCTACAAAATAAATCAAACGTCTTATGTGTTTATCGATTTTACCATAAGCGAAGAATCTTAGGTGTTCAGCAGTGCGATTGTGCAATAGCGCATCGAAAGAACACCATAATAATGTACGTTCACAGATAACAAACTCTTTGTGGTTTGGCATTATAATTGAAATACAGCAACTCTGTTTTAATTTCACTATTTATTCATATTTTCCACCCAGATTCCTCTTGAACCCAATTTTATCAGTGGTTTATGTCCTCTGCTCTTGTTGGGTTGGGTTATTATAAAAATTAAAAATGATATTTCCATTCTTAAATGATTCTTTGGATGTGTAACACACTTGGAGTAAGAATATATATACAAAAAGAGAACTAAATATTTTTAACAACCCATTCAAATTTGCGATAAATCACTTTCTCCAGGTTTTTATGTCGTAAACCGTGAGAGGGAAAGAGATAAGACAAGTTGTCACATAATATCGCACAACGTTTAGGTATGTAAGCATTCTATCCATCTACCGCGTCTCCGGTGACTCCGCCCACTGCGTTTTGTTATGCGACATAACTCCACGGTTTTCGAGGTTATATCTTATATTTTTGTAATAAAAATACTGTGAAAAACTGGTTATACAGATAAACTCAACATTATGTTGACATGTGTGAATGGATGTAAAAAGGTGTGTCCACGAAAACCCTAGCCACGCCCGAGTCAGGTAAAAATCAACAATCCTGACTTCATTGTTTCGCAAAGCTATCCTTCCTGGTATATTATTACTATGAGGTAACACACATCTCGGCATGTCAAAGCAATCCGAACAAGCTTACATTATTTTAAAGAAAAATAAAAAGTGTAATATCAAAACATAAAATGTTTATTTTTATGTTCAAGATAATTTTGTTTCACATGTGGCTCAACCACAGTTTAGATTATTTGAATGTTTATATTTTTATACGTAAATTAATTGCGTATTTTTATACGTAAAAGGGATAATATCTGAGAAATTCTAAAGAAAGGTAAATTTAAATTATGAGATACACGGATACGGGAAAAATGCAAAATTAATTAGATTGGCATCAAGGTAAAAATCAAGCGTACATAAATCTTTCATATACCGAGCCGTCCAACTATAGAATAAAATTCCAACAGAAATTACTGAAATAGTAAATTTTCTTCAATTAAAAATAAATAAATAAGAAAAATTGTTTGCTATAACCATTAATGTTGGTATATTATATAATGTGTTTAATTTTTTTAATCGAATATCCTTACATTTATAAAATGTTATTAGACCAACATGTTTGCTATAACCGTGTCTGTATTTGAATTTAATATTTTACATGAGAACACACAATTGTGTGATATAACTTAAGATGCATAAACAAATGAACAGTTGGATAGGGGCCTTAAATGCATGAAACAGCTGGCACAGTAAAAATAAACAAAAACCTGCAGAACTTACTAATATGAAAAATTCGATTAAATAGAATTATAAAAAATCATCAAAAGAACAAAACAAGATTATGATTAAAAACAAAATATTCATTGACACCGTTCAAAAATATACTCTTACATAATATACAATTAGAAACACAAAATAATACCTTAAAGTAGGAATTGGTTATAAGTACATATATGATATAGATTTTTATTTTTTTCGTTTTATAGATTCTTATTTATCATTAAGTGATGAATTATTTAAAGCTACTGACTATAACTCTTATTCCTTATACCAATAAAACGGCGCTATGCCCCTTACTTTGTCACCTCATGTGGGTGGAAAAATGCATTTACGTGACTATTTAAGTTCATGAGTTTACGTAGGGAAAAAAAATGTTTATAAAAACCCTAAAAATGTATGATCATATAGTAACAGTAAAAGTTAACAAAGTTCACTCGTGCCAGTGTCACCCTTCTAACAAAATCACGATATGGTTGGAATGAATCCAACTTAACCTAACCAGCTAACCTCACCCTTTAGAAGTATTCAATCGTGTCGACCCATGAAACCACCATAGATGTAGGTACGAGTAGATAAAGCTACTTTGACTTTATACACCATGGCTTCTACCCCGCTTTTACCAATCACAGTGTGTGTGCACGCTATTTCCTGTACCTCGATTACAAACGTAGATAATGTGTATAAAATGTAATTGTTCTAGTACATGTTATTACTGCAAGGCTTGCCCCACGAAACGATACTTTGCGCAGGAAGTAACGATCATTCACGACTTACAAGAGGGTGCCTACCTGGAAACCAGCTATTTTTAACAGAACAGGAAATCATTGATGTAATACCTGGGTATTTTAAAAGTAACTAACTAACCATCCCGCCGTTTCGCCTCAGGGGTCGGCAGAGAGGACGGACCGCCATATAACTCTGCCTTGGCACGCACTCCTTGCTTCATTCACATCCATACATCGACTCATACATAGTCTTCTGTTATTCTGACTCTTCACATGACTCGATTCAAGTATTTGATTTACTTGAACGTGCCATTTTTTTCTCGGGCGTCCTCGACTTCTTCTTCCATTCACTTTCGCATCATATATTATTTTCACACTCCTTTCTTCGCTCATTCGCTCTACATGCCCAAATCATCAGAGCGTCCCTTTCTTGATCCTATTCATTACGCTCACATCAGCCTTGTATTCTTTCTGGATATCCACATTTTGAATACGGTCATACGTGGTTTTATCGCACATACGTCTCGTGGATCTCATTTCCACAACATTCAGTCTACTTTCATCCTTCTTCTGCCAGTTCCATGCCTCATTACCATACATCAGGGTTGGTATAAGCACTCCATTGTGGACTGCTAGCTTCGCTTCTTTGGACAATCTCTTATGTGCGCCAACAGCGTTCAGTCCTCCATTAATGGAGTTTCCTGCATTCACCGTTCTTTCAATATCCTTATCAGCCTTTCCGTTTCTCGTTAACATAATTCCTTAATACACAAACTAACTAACTTTAAAGTAAAGTTCACATAAATTAATTAACCGCTGATCGTAAAGAAGGTGGTAAAAATCTCAACACGTGATTGCGCTATGGTTTGTGGTAGGGTAGAACTTCGTATGTTAATTACTAAGATTATTATTTATTCCTCAAGAGTGTTCTCCTTGCACAGTATGTTCTGATTGGATTCTTATTTATGTAAACCACTTTATAGCTCATTTAAACCGAAATTCAATTATTGCGCTGAGTCATTAAAAGTGCAATAACTTAATAAAGAGATACCGACGTGTACGGCTGAGAGTTAAAAAATGTGTGCCGACATTGAAAGATATAATTTTATATAAATAATAAGTAAATGCTTTTTACCCGCTATAAACGTATATATTTTAAAGTGTATTGTAACATAATTATGGTGTTTTCTGATATAATCAAAACTTTTTTCTATATAATGTTGTCATATTTTTAATCAGTGAATATTTTAAAACTAATGCTAAAATTATGTACGAGTATATAACTTATAAAGCTGAAAATAGTTTATTTGGAAAAAGTATTGAAAATTTCATGATTTAGCTAACTCTTAGAAACTAACTAACTAACTAACCATCATGCCATTTCCCTACAGGGGTAGGCAGAGAAGACAGACCGCCATACAACTCTGTCTTGGCACACACTCCTTGCTTCGTTCACTTTCATACATCGTTTCATACATACTCTTCTGTTATTCTGACTTTTCGCATGACCCGACTCAAGTATTTGATTTACTCGATCGTGCCATGTCTTCCTCGGACTTCCTCGACTTTTTCTTCCATTCACTTTCGCATCGTATATTCTTTTCACACTAGTTTCTTTGTTCATTCGTTCTACATGCCCAAACCATCTAAGCGTCCCTTTCTTGATCCTATTCATAACTCTTAGAGAGTTTCTGATATTTCGGACAAACAAAAAAGATTTGTGTTACACAACTAATTTATTTGGTTTAAGTTGCCTAACTGCTTCAACAGCTTTCTCATGTCAAGTTTATTTCGAATTGAAAATAAATATGCCTCGGGTTTTAAGCTGCGATAAATTTTCATTAAAAATAAATTATCCTCAATGCGACGTACCCTTCGCCCTAACTGTAAAGGCCGCTCGTTAGTGCGAGATTTGTTACCTATAACTCCGTTAAGCTTTTATGTGTGACGAGCAAATTGACAGACGAATTTTTTGACTTCCGTTAATGGGTGCCTTCCCCGTCTGCATTCCTGCTCCAATACTTTGGGACATATTGTCACGAACCCGTTATCCGCCGTATCCAAAACCGGAGGCAGTCCGCCAGCAAACCAGCCAGCCAGCCCTGCGCCCCGACATACCGGAATTAACGGGGCTTGCTGGGTGTATAGTGTATAGTGCACGGTGTATAACCACAGTGATACGTATGTGGATTCAATCAAAGTGAGGCTGTTGAGAAGGTTTCGCGGGCGCGGCGGGTCAACAGGACACCCTCCGACCAACATACTCGCAACAACTACTGCACGGCGGGGGACGCAACAAACAAACACCTAGTTTCTACCCCCCCTTTATCATCACTGGTAACTGAAACATAACTGTACCTCGGCTGTTTTAATTCACTGAAATTTTATATATTTTCAAGATGCCTACCAAAAATAAACAAGATCCAGCTTTCTTTCGACGGATTATTTTTAAAGATTTATCCCAGTACATATAATGCTAAATCGTTCAATAGTCGACCGGAAACAAATTGTTTCTACTAAATACTTGAAGTAAATTATTCATTCTTTTAAAATGCGAGGAAAAATAAGGAGTGTGAAAAGAATATATCGCTGGGCTAGTTCAATACTATAACAAGTCAAAAAATATATATTTTGACTTGTGAGTATATTTTAATTGTTTATTTTATAAGGAATCAGAAAACACCAATAAGTAAAAAAAAATCTTGTCATAGTTTTGAACTAGCACAGCGACATGATGCAAAAGTAAATGGAAGAAGAAATCGGGACGTCCGAGGAAGACACGGCACGATCAAGTGAATCAAACACTTGAATCGGGCCACGTGAAGAGTCAGAATAACAGAAGAGTATGTATGAGACGATGTATGAATGTGAACGAAGCAAGGAGTGTGTGCCAAGGCAGAATTGTATGGCTGTCCGTCCTCTCCGCCAACCCCTGCGGGAAAACGGCGTGATGCTTAGTTAGTTAGTGAGTTATAAAATGCAAGACGAAACATTTGTTTGAGCAGTACAGACAAAATCCAAAAAGTTTTATCCCAAAAAAATCTCATTTTTTTATTTGCGTGATTCAAATAACATTGCATAAAAATAATTATCAGGCAGGTATACATTTAATTTTCAAAATACTATGAAATGGTTTAAAATTGGATTTCGCTTTTTTGTGTAGAGATTAGGATTAAGGATTGAAGGCAAATGTTCTGTTGAACAATTAAGATATTGACAAATCCATTCCTTTGACATCCGGCTACTGAAAAGTAATAAGATAATATTTTCTGGCGTAAGTCGCTTTTACGTACACGTATTCGGATAAAAAATGCATTACTAAATCAAAGTGTTAATTGAGAAGTTCACACTAAACTCTATAAAACAAATTTCTATACATCCTAATCTAAAAGTAATAACAAACCTTTTATGTTAATCTAATAAATCCATTGTTTTCTACATAAAACATTGCGCGTTGAAATCGAAGGCAATAACCCGTGTCGTGTTTAGAGTGATTCAGATCTTCTGTAGTATGTCTTCCACGAGTTACTTACAACATTTATAATTCCCTTTCTCGACTTGCAATTCGTATTTCAATAAAAAAAACTAAATGAATGAACAAATACATGCGTTGGAAAGTTAAACGCTTCTAAGAAAATTGTTTAATTAACCGATATCACTGCATCAAAACATCGTGTCATGTCGTGGTTAGTTCATCAGCCTTTTCACAAGTAGCATTTTTACCATTAAACTTAATTCTAGCTGTTTTTTTTTAAGAAAGCATTCTTGACTGCCTTGCTTAAAACACCAAAAAATTAAAAAGTTAGCTGGGTTAAAAATGATGTATTGATAGGTCGACAGCGCCCTTGAGGTGATTTTTCACAAAAACGGCGCCATACAAATTATCCAAATATTGTTATGAAAATATATATTAGATTCTGTTGGATATGTTTTTATTTTTTTTAAGAAAGAAAAACATTCCGGGTACGAATACTCTTACAATATTCGAAAAACTCCCACAACTATCATAATAAGCGGAAGATGTAACTTGTGCAATGATGGAAGACTTAATTAGAAGACGTCCTCCATAGTCGAGTGGTAGGACGCTTTACTACGAATCCAAAGGTCGCGGGTTGCTTGAAATGGCTTGACCAGATCTGAATAGCCAGGTACTTCCCAACCTTCCTCTTCCCAATCTCCTTCCCCTCCCCACTACCTTCAGCCTCACAACATACCCTATTAGGGGATGCCATAGTCTCACTGGCTCTAGACGGTTAGGAGCAATTGAGACTCTTGTGCGGTATTCATATAAAAAAAGAAGCTAGCAGAGGAATTGAACTCACGACGCCCAGGTGGAAATCCGACGCATTTGTCCATTTAGCTACTAACTGGTCAATATCCAATTTATGCATATACGATACAACTAAAACGTTCACTGCCCAGAGCCGGTGGGACAATTACATCCCTAATCAGGGTACGTTTCGATTCCGAATAAAAGTAGCGATAAGCGAGTGTCTTCTACCCTTGAACAAGAAATACAGAAATATTGATGAAATAGGTTTTTCTTCATTTCGTTGCCCGCGACCCTGAACTTAGAGCTAGGGGATGTCATCGATAATCGAAGGTCCTTAAACATGGACGTAGGTCGATTTTAATAAGGTTCCAAAGGCAGTAATGTGAGACACGCATCAAAGAATAAAATCCATGATTTGTTTTTCCACAACTTCAGGACGCTCATCGTCATTAACATCTTCTCGGCCTTCTGTGAAGCGCTAGGTACCACTTATTAACATTTTTTTGAGACATAGAAGACTCGCCGAATGCCACAGTCAACATTTTAAGTGCGTTGGAGCACTTTATTTTATTTTGAATGCAAAATTTAATACATATTCTTTGTAAATAGAACATATATACTTTGTTTTTAACCACTTTTTTATTTAATATTTTGTCTACCGGTTTCGGAAGTACCCTTCCATCATCAGGACAATATTAAATTAATCTTTAGATAATAACTTCATCTCTTCTGGAAGAAACATATGTGGAGATAAATTCTGTACACGATCAAAAAATGTTAAAAATATTAAATAAAAAAGTGGTTAAAAACAAAGTATATATGTTCTATTTATAAATATGGCAAGCCACAAAGTTAATGCTTTTTACGAATATACATATTCTTTGATCCATTTTTTTTCAAAAGTAACAAAAAACTACTACTTTGTCTCAAAAAAGTGTTTATAAGTGATACAAGCGCTTTAAAGAAGACCGAGAAGATTTTAATGACGATGAGTGTCCTGGAGTTGTGGAAAAACAAATTATGGATTTTATTCTTTGATCCATTTTTTTCAAAAGTAAAAAATCGAAGAACACACAAAAACGTGACTAACCTTTCCAGTTGTCAAAAACCACTAATCCAAAATGGCTGATAATGCTAACATATGATTAACATATGCGTACCAACAAAACAAAAAAAAATCGATAATCGAATGTACACAGCCCGCGAAAATTCAAAATTCACCTTTTCTTTTGAACAGGCCTCGTATACTGAAGATTAAGTATATTACAGCATTATTAGAAAAAGTATTTTTAGAATTGGTGCTTCCACCAAACATACAATATTTAAAATATTTAAAAAATCGATCATGATACAAACAACAGCAAAACAAGAGTCAGTTTATTGAACGTTGCATTTATATCCTGGCGTAGGCAGTAAAGAAACTTGAAAAACCTATCAGAAAATTAAAAAATCCGAGACAAGGTTTGAAAAAGGAGGCGTGTTAGTTATATAATGATGTTTTATAAACATTTTTTTACAAAACTCTCGTTCAAATTCAGTTCAATTAATTTAATTAAATTAAATATATTATAATGCCCTCTTCGCTTTGACTTTTTCTATGTGTTAAGCAATCGGAGCAATATTGTAATTACTGCAATTAGCCAGTGATTGTTTTTCTTCTGACTATCTTTAATTTTATAGGATTAAGTATAATTTTGTCATAAATTTGGGTAATTATTTTCCTTTTTTATACACGTATTTGTAGTATTCTATCTTAATTAACTAATCTTAATCTAACTTAATTACCTTTTGAATAGGTACTTGTTTTATGTGGTAGACTAGGTTTATTTTATGCAAATAAACATTTTCGGTGTCTGTTCGATGAGGTCATGATAGGTGAAGTTAAGAATAGGTTGTTTAAATTAAAAGAAACTTTAAAGCTTTGCGGTTTTTATTTTCGTATTACTTATTGAATTGAAATTGAAATAATGTCAATAATATTTAATGTAAATAGGAAACAGAAAAAAACAGAAAATAAAAAGAATAACAGTCGGGACCGTGATTCAAACTAGGAACCTTTACTATATGCGGGAGCGCATATATGCCAATTAAGCTACCGAGGCCGTATTAAAAACCGGTGTTTAAATCGATATCACACGTCCTTGAAAATTATGAATGTAATTTTTTTCAATTTCACAATTTTTTTTTTTATTATTTTATTAATAACAATTTCAAGGAAGTATGAGATCGATTAAAATGCTGATTTTTAATAAGATCTCGGCATTTCAATTGACAGACACATCACGCTCGTATAGAGTAGAGGTTCCGAGTTCGAGTCTCGGTCGCGAT
This sequence comes from Drusus annulatus, assembly GCA_022651775.1. Lineage (NCBI taxonomy): Eukaryota > Metazoa > Arthropoda > Insecta > Trichoptera > Limnephilidae > Drusus > Drusus annulatus. The sequence goes on from JAGWCC010000704.1 coordinate 193,500, forward strand.
CGTTATTCTTTTTTAATTTCTGGCTTTTTCTGTTTCATATTTACGTTGAAAATTATTTCAATAATTAAGAATAGGTATGTAGTATGTAGTTGGGGAAATAGTTCGTAAATATCATATTTAAATAAACAATATTCTCTTTTACCGTTTTTATAAAATAGTTTCCTTCTTTCGTGTAATAGGCACAGACTAATTTGTGACATTATCATTTTAACCCTTGACTCTGTGCAGAAACGGGCGGCCCGTTTGATAGATTCTCCTACCTTAACAAACGGATTGCAAATTTTGGAGCACAGACGTCAGGTGGGAATGCTGTCTTTGTTCTACAGGTATTTCAATGGAAGATGCTCCGAGGAACTTGCGTTATTGATCCCTTCGGCACCGGTGCATAGTCGGGAAACTCGCCAAACGCACGCCCAACATTTGTACACGGTTGACATTCAATACATGAGAACGGGTCGCTTTTACGACTCGTTCTTATGTTCAACAGCTCGGCTATGGAACGATTTGCCGGCCTCTGTGTTTCCTCCCTCCTTCAACATGGGCCTCTTCAAGATCCAAGTTCACTCCTTCCTTTCCTCAAAAAAACCCTCCACACAGCATCCCCAAAGATGACATAGGCCCTGAGGGAAATTGTTTTCCTCAAGGCCTCCTGTGTGGAGTTATTGTAAAAAAAAAAAAAAAAATCTAAAAATAGTTAGACTTTTGGTACCCAAATAATTTTAGGGAAAAATCGAATTAATTTGTAATTATTCAGTCATCTAAGAATTTTTGGTAAAATTGGCGTAACTGTTTAAAACTTGGCAGATAAATTTTTTTTTTCCTTGTCCATCATTACGATACCCTAAATCCAGAGGGCAACAAGTCAAAACATGCCTCTACATATAAGGTTAAGTATCATTAATAATTCACCAATCATACATTCATCATTTACAAAGAACACAGAGTCGTTATTATTGTTTAAGGGTTGTTATGTCACTAGGCCATATGTATATTTGTATGTAACACTTCGGGAAGTACCCGAATTAAACGCTGCCATTTTTAGACTTGTTAGTTAATACATTCATTGCTGACACCTCGCGTCGCGCGTTGACAGACATGTAACCGGTATGCGCACAACGCGCCACGCGCGTTGTACCGCCTCTTCGCTTTGAACCGATCTAAAACAGACGCAAACATGTGGTTTTCAGTCGTTTTACAGGAAAACCCATCACTGTTCATTAGCTCGAATTGATCCGTCATTCATATTGCATTCATAAGTACGAATTTCAGTTAGCAATGAACGTGTTAATACAGAAATGCCGCTATCTTGGAAAATGTCGGAAAGTAATTTACTACGTTAAAACATTTAAGAATGTCATAAATTAAAAAATAATTCAAGCCACTCTACAAAAAGAGAATACATTATTTTATGCAAACTTTTGAGAATTTTCATTTTCACGGTGAGAATGTTTATATGTTACATCTTTTCATAGGCGTGAATGATTCTAATTCATAAATATTATCACTTCTAATGCTTCGCGTATTCAATTGGCCGTGAGGCATTTAACGCATAGATCAGTGAGAGGCGTAATGAAAGAGTGTGTCTGGGACGATTGTTCGCTCGGGTTGTGCGAACTTGCGCACTAATCATGCGCCGCTACAATAATAGGAAGAAAGTGTGAGAATGCGACGCCGCGCTCGTCTGAGAGTCGGCAGCCAGCAGCCAACAGGCAACAGCCGCCTTTGTTCCGGAGAAGCTCACAGCCCGGCCAATCAATCCATGGGACCCGAGATACATCTCAATTGGAAAGTAAAACGCGAGCTTAGCTATTTTATTACACGAAAAGAAAGCAACTCTGAGAAAATACGAAAAAATTAGATTCTAGAACATACTCCGACAGATTTTTCTAGCGTTTAAAAATTGTAATATTATTGTTGGGTGGTGATTGAACAGCAAAAACACCTATCGAATCGATGATTTAATTGTCTCCCGGCTTAATGAGTTTTAAATTGTCTGAGAAAATGTGCATGGTTTTTGTGGGTTCCCTTTTCGCTGCCAACTGCTGCACGTGATAGAGTTTTAATGTTTTTTGTGTACTTATTTGTTGCTAAAATGTAATGAGTGAAGATGTTCTGCGAGAAAAAAACAGTAAGTTCATCGGTTCTGAAGTCACAGATAAAGAATGAAATTAATACGTGTTTTTTAATTCAGATAAATTTATTAAAATATTGTACTTAAACTTCGTTCCAGAGTAGAATATACTTTCAGTGCTCATTCAGAATCAATAACCAGGCACTTCCAAACCTTCATCTCCCCCTCTTTACTTTTTTTCCGGCACGGAATAATAATATTTAGACAACTTGTAAAGAGCCGTTTTTGTGAAAAATCACCTCAAGGGCGCACAAATCTTAAATTCTAGTTGATATTAATTCCTAGTCTGTATAAATATACAGCAACAAACTTACCTGACAGGTCACTTCTGGCAGGACACAATTACCATATCATGATAACCTAAGGTTTATCTGATTCTTACATATATATGTAAGAATCAGTTTTTTTTTTAGGGCATGAAAATGAAAATGGAAAAACAAATCTAGCAATTTCAGCCTTGAATCAGGGATCTAATTAAATTGTCTTTCTTCAGTTGTTGACTTCGGAGTAAAATTATAAGTGATGGGTAGACATTGCAGTGAAACTGGTAGCACATAAATTGAATACGCCGAAGAATAGAATAGTTTGCATACGCAAGCTGTACTCTGCGGAATCTGAGTACGGAGTATGCCGCATGGCTGTGTCTAGCGCCTCTGCCTAGTGCGCACTCAACAGCGGCGTAATCTAGATCGTCAAATCGCGAGATTAATCTTGACAAAGGGTCATGGGATGTAATAAGAGTGAAAGTTCTCATGGTTTCCCCGACATGTTTTGATATTATCAAAAGACAACTTTCCCTCTTCAATTTAACGGAGACTCGAATTTTCCTCGAATTATTTTGACCACCGCACATTGTTTGGATTGACACTTTATATTGTAGTATTTGAAAAATGTCACATTGCGAGTACTTAACGCACATACTCTGCTCTATAGGAATGAGTAGGTGTTCTGTCGCAATTTGCGGCAATTGTTGTAAAAAAGAATTGTCGGAAACGATCTTCTGAGGCCACAATTTTGACAATTATTTCTATGTCGCCAAATCATTGGTAATTCTTTACTAAAAAAAAATTGTACGTACAACGATAAGCGTTTGGCAAACTCGTACATCCTTAATAAATGTCACCAAATAATGAACCGAAAATGGAAAAACCTCTCGGCCCACGTAATATTTTTATGGCGCTGCCATTTCTGGACTGTGATTCCTGTTTATACAAATTATGCCAACTTGCGATTCCACCATACAACAAGTGAAAAATAACACTGTAAATAATAAAAAAAAGGAATTTATCGAAGAGCCTCATACTTTAAATGCTTCCCGTACACGTAAAAATGGTCGTTTTCTTATCTTGGCTGTATTTGTCTCTACTGTTGCTTTCTGAAATAATGTTTTTTTGTTTATTTTATATATGCCATTTTATTTTAACTTTTAGAATGGTTTAAATTAAATTTTTTTTCTGTTCTGGCTTTATTAAAAACTAATATTATAATCCACATAATTTTATTTATGTATGTTTCTTAAATTTAGTATTTATTTCAGTGTGTTAAATTTAATATAATAGGCCCTAAAGGAACGTGTTTGTTCGCAACTATTTGGTTGAAATAGAATTGTGACAATAAATAAATTTAAAAAAAACTGAATTAGACTGAATGTTGTAGAAATGAGATCCCTGAGGCGTATGTACGGTAAAACCGTGTATGACCATGTCAAACATGCGGATATCCGGAAAGAATGCAAGACTGGTGTAAGCGTAATGAATAGGCTTAAGAAAGAGACGCTTAGATGATTTGGGTATGTAGAGCAAATGAACGAGGAAAGGAATGTGAAAAATAATATATGACGTGAAAGCGAATAAAAGAAGAGCCGGGGACGCCCGAAGAAGACATGGCACGATCAAGTTAATCAAATACTTGAGTCGGGCCATATCAAGAATCAGAATAACAGAAGAGTATGTATGAGACGATGTATAAAAAATGCAAATAAAGCAAGGACTGTGTGCCAATACAGGGTTGTATGGCGGTCCATCTTCTATGCGGGCAAACGGTGATGGTTAGTTAGTTAGTTAGTTTGTTAATTAAATAAAATAGATGTTTATAGGAAGGTTCGTACGGGATGAGAAGTAACGCACTTTATCACAATAATGAACTGGATAAAAAATGTTCATAAGGTTAGTACTTGAAATTCCATAAATGTACTATTTTGTAACTGGTTGGCGTATTGTTGTAACTAACTATTAAAATCACGACATAACGTTAAAAATTGAGAGTTAAAAATGTTTTCTAATTTTTTGAAGTCTAAATTCCGACACGTCTAATAATGAAAATAACTAGCACTGCCATAATAACAACTAGCCCCGTCAAATATTGATTTCGCGACCGCCACGCAGAAATTTCAAAGCGTTTCTTTGATAAGTCTTTTTTATATTCCGAGGTAATAAGCCATATTTATGAATTGCCTCCGTCAGATGGTATCGCTTATCGCGTGCATACAAGAACGCACAGCACGCTTATATGAGTCTATTTATTCTGTCTCAAAGACACTCTCGGCTTTCTCTCGTTACATATACATAATATATGAGGGTTCGTTGGTAAAGACGAGTGTGTATGTGAAACGTAATTGTTGGTTTTCCGTCAACACTCTCGAATATTATTTAAAAAAAGTTAATTAGTTTGTTAAAATGTTAGCGACCTAAAAAGATTGTTATTTTCGAGCGGAGTTGTTCCATAATCTTATAATAAATATAATTTATGATTCTAAATTAACACAAATAATGACCATCAAAAATAAATATGTATGATTATGCGTAGCTAAGGCATTGAATTCTTGGTATTTCTAAGAGTTTTTTTTTCTATGAATGTATAACTTTCACCAACAGTAAAACAATAAAACCTTCAATTTAGTTATGTACGATTTCAGGTCAATACTTAAGGTGAATGCAGGAAACTCCATTAATGGAGGACTGAACGCTGTTGGCGCTAATAAGAAATTGTCCAAAAAAGCGAAGCTAGCAGTTCACAATGGAGTGCTTATACCAACCCTGATGTATGGCAGTAAGGCATGGAACTGACAGAGGAAAGCTGAAAGTAGACTGAATGCTGTGGAAATGAGATCCCTGAGACATATGTGGTACTAAGCTCTATCTAAGCTTAATGAATAGGATCAAGAAAGGAACGCTTATATGGTTTGGGCATGTAGGGCGAATGAACGAAGAAAGGAGTGTGAAAATAATATACGATGCGAAAGTGAATGGAAGAAGAAGTCGGGGACGCTCGAGGAAGACATGGCACGATCAAGCGAATCAAATACTTGAATCAGGCCACGTGAAAAGTCAGAATAACAGAAGAGTATGTTTGAGACGATGTATGAATGTGAACGAAGCAAGGAGTCTGTGCCAAGACAGAGTTGTATGGCGGTCCGTTCTCTCTGCTTACTCTTGCGGAGAAACGTCATTGTGGTTAGTTAGTTTTTTCTTATTTAGTTTTATCGGATATTAAACAAAGTTTAAAAGAAAAGTTCCGTAAATACGGTGGAAGTGAGCTTCTTCAAAATGCGTTGTTGTTTGTAGGAGACATCAATAAAATTAAAAAAAGACAGTCGTTAAAATATAAATCAAAATAAAATGCATATTTAAAAATATGTTGTATTGGATTATTTTCTTCAAAAGTTGAATGAGTTTCTTAAGTCTATAATAGATTTAAATACATTCATAATAATAAAACAAAATAGTCGGTTGTGATGTGAGCACGTAACATTCGAAAAGTAAAAATACATATTCCTTATTTTCAGTACATATAAAGAATTTATGCCACCGTTTATACAATAGCTGTTGATGTGTTAGTCAGCATATTTTTTCATGCAGTAGTTCGATGTTCGATTCCTAGCCGTAGCATTTTTTTTTTAATTTATAATTTTTTGTATGTATAGGTTTTAAAAGAAATACATTTACCTTTATTTTTCATTTAAATTAAAAAATAAATATTCTATCTCAAAAGTAGTTTACAAATCCTACAATTATAAAATGATTTTTCGCGGGTCTGCGCTAGTTTGAATAGAAGAATGTGAATTTTAAAAATTGGAACCGATGAATTAAAATGATCAAATTAAAAAAAAAATTGTCTGCGTAATAAAGTACCTACCTATAATGTATGTTAGCAGACATTATTCTGTATTTAAAACGGGAATTAATATATTTTTGGTAAGTCATGTTGCAACTAGTATTTATTATAATTACCGCCTTTGTTTAAAAAATGCTTTCTTTCAAACACAATTTGTTAAATACACGTTAGTCAAATAATTATACAATAAATTGCAAAAAATACAATAGTCCGCTGTATTACAATTAACAAATATGAATGAGTAGGCGAGTGCATAAATTATTATGTGAGGTGAGTGAGCTGTCATTTTCTAAATTACGCAATTAAACGGTTAACAAACCACCTGCATCGAAGAATATAATTGTATTTATGATTGCAAGGGAAACGTAATACAATTATTAAAAAAAACATGTTCAATGCCATTTATACATATACAAGGCAGAGGTGTTTATGGTAGCTTACATTGGACGTGGTTTTGCAGAAAGCGTCTAACCCACAACTTGCCAAAATCGAGTTTTACATGTTTTCCTATAGATAAATATAAGATTTTTTTATTTTATTTTATATGAATACCGCACAAGAGTCTCAACTGCTCTCAACCGTCTAGAGCCAGTGAGACTATTCACCTGAGGCTGAAGGATAAATTGGGAAGAGGATTGGGAATACCTGGCTATTCAGATCTGGTCACCAAACACGGCCAAAGCTAAAATGTATCTGTGAAAACATCCAAGCTTCAAATGCGATAGATTTTCGGCAATTTCATTTTTAACTAACGCACATTGTAGATATTTCACTTAAATTGAAGTTTAAAAACATTCAAATGTAGTATAACACAGGAAATACATTTTTTTTTATAAACACATTGATAGATTATAAATTAGCTATCTATGATAATTCTAATAAAGAAAAAACACTGATATTCACTTTACAAATGCCAATTACGCATATTAATGCTTTTGTATCGTCATATTTTCAAACGCCTTTTTCTCGGTCTTATCTTTTTGGGGTTGGATGCTTTCTGCATAACTACGTCCAATCAACATTAAGGCAGTTGTTTCAAACTCTAGTCACATTTGATGAACATCAAATCTTCGATCAGCGCCATTTTGATTATTTTTGATATTTGAACGGTCCTCGTTTATGTCGATTTTTAACAAATTGTGGCCCGTCATGCTTGACAGCAGATCACAATTTGATCAAAAGCTGAAACGCACCGAATGGAAGGTTAAAATGTCAAATATTTATTTATTATTATTAAGTGTTTTTTAGAGCCCAAGTTATAAATTATAATTAAATAATAGATTGACCGGATATTTCAAACATCCACATTTCATGACATAGTAAATAACGTTCCTAGCTAGTTAAGCTGGAAATTCAAGACAAAAATCACATACACCACGATAGTTCATCATTTGCGAGTGTTTAGTATAACATGCAAATAGATTTTCTGTCGTATCTAATATCATAACGGGATTGCCAATGTTCTGTGCTGCATTTTTTTTACCACCGTCTCGCCTGTCACCGTGACATTATGTGACATCTTCACCGGCCATGGTTCCGACAATTACTCGAGCATTACTATCACAATAGAATTAGTTCATATTTCGGTTTCATATATTAATCGTGAGATGGAGCCTAATGTAAATATTTTCACGCCTTTGTTAGTTTATTTCAGAGTTGTTAATGACCAGAAAATTAATGAATATAATATCTCCCGACTAATTCGAAGTTAATCCACGTAATTGAAATAGTTTGTATCACTTTTCATTCAGCGGGAAGTGAGATGATTTTGTTTTATTTTCTCTCGCCAAGAGAACTTTGCAATGAATCAAGTCGCAGTGTGTTTTCTTCGAGAAATAAAAAATATCCGGTGCGATCTTGAATTGACTCACAAACAAGGCGAAGATTATTATCACATGCGAGTTTCCGCCTTCTTAATCTCCAATCTTTCGATCAACAGTATCCTCGCGGGTATGTGCAGCTACGAGTAACTTTTCCCTTTTATATGTATGAACGCGCGCAAACTCCACGAGTCATATTTTGCAAATATATTATGATATTACCTACAGTATTATTAGCCTACATAAACGGAGAGAAATGCAGTTTACTTATTCTGATCTTGTTATTTAACATTCCGCGCGATGCGCAGTGGTTGGAAAATAATATCATTTAACAGGTTTCAGCGTAGGTACCGCTGATTGCGAGAAAGAAACAACATGCGCCGGACGGACTGGGCGCATCGTTAATCCGCGAAATAAAATTGTGGCCGAATTTAAAAAAAGTATGGAAAGGAATAGTAAACACGGGTAGACAATGATGGGAAATGGACCAGCCGCGGCGGGAGTAAGTGGGGACCCCCTCCGCTCGCGAGACCTCCACGGCCGTGTCATTCAACCGGATGCCTCAGTGTTCTCCGGCCTGCAGCAGCTCTCGGTGCTCCGGATGTGACGTGACATCGCCCTTAGCCGTTTAAGTGCCGCCAATCGAGCGCGAAACTAACCATGTGACGCTAGGCCGGACCATGATCTGTTCCAAAAATTGTTCGTGCTTATTGTGTCGCGAGCTTCAGAGCTGCGAGCCGAAAAACAGGAAATCCGACATGAAGAAGTCCGAGGGGAAGGTGAGCGACAACTTCATCCTGCGCAAGGCGGAGGCCTTCAAGCCCTCCGGCGCGCTGGGCTTCATCCGCGGGGCGGCGCGCATGTCCGTCAGGCACTGGCAGAACAAGGAGCGCCCCCCGCCGGCGCACGGCACGCAGCCGCCCCGGGTGTCCCGCGCCGCCAGCTGCGAGCAGATCTTCCCGCTCAAGGTCAACCCCGACAGCTCTTCCTCCAAGATGTTCAAGGCCCCCAGCTGCGAGCAGATATCCAAATGCAGGGTAAACGACTGCAAGCCTCTATTTAGGATTATTTCCGAATCTAAGTTTGTAGGAAAATCGCAAAACAGCGACATGTATACGGGGAAAGAACAAGCCAAAATGAAGAGAAGGAGAGACGATGCAACTTACTCTAAAAATGTTCACGAAAAGTACATCCCCCTTCCAGCGTACGAAGCCAGTCCCAAGTACAACGGAAACACATATACGGAGATGAAACCGAAATTCGTCGATAATGAAAGTCGATGCAAGGTTTCGCCAATTTACCAAGATGTTAAGAAAAAAATTGACAAAGACCGGAGCGGAAAGCCCGCCTCGGTGAAGGTTCAGTCCAAAAAGCACACGACGGACTTGGCGGCCTGCTTCCAGGAGCTGAGCAAGAAGAGCGGGAACGAGCTGAGGAAACAGGAGCCGCCCACCCCGTCGGAACACCGCCAGCGGGTAACCAGCCCCGGCGCGGGGCTGGCGGACAACAACCACAAAGTCGTCATTTACTTCGGGGATTCCATGTTGCGAAATCAGGTCCCTCTAGAGCCGCCCAAGTATTCTAGAATAGTTCATCGAAGCAAGGAAGATATATACGCCAAAAAGCTTTTGGAGGAGACGGGGAATCTCGGGATTTCCAAAATTCCCAAGACCAGCGCGACCGCCGACCTCATCAGTCAAATCAACATCGACAACGAGCCGATTTACTCCGAAATAACTTACAACGACAGGAACCCTCCGGGGAACGACGAGAGTGTGGTCCTCGGTGACGAAGTGGCTGGCGGCAGCACAGTGAACCAGGACGACAGTAATAACAACATGGTGGCCACGCACTTGGAGGACGGTGTGATTAATGTGGAGTTTCGGGATAACTTTGAGTGCGCGCGCAGGTGGGTGGATATCATCAACGGGAACGGAGAGCACGACGACGGCGCTCCCGAGGCTGACGAGACCTTGGACTGGAGCTTTGTCCAGGGGTGGCGAAAGCGGTAATCATTACTCAAATTAACATATTTCACATCAACACAAATCTGATTGTCTGAAGCAGTAAAGTCTCGAGCGGTCAGTTTATGAAAGTGTCTTGAAATGTGGATAGCTTTTTCTTGCTGGAATTCTAACTAACCATCACGCCGTTTCACCACAGGGGTAGTTAGAGCGGACGGACCGCCATACAACCCTGTCTTGGCACACAGTCCTTGCTTCATTTACATTTTTTATACATCGTCTCATACATTCCCTTCTGTTATTCTGACTCTTGACATGTCCCGACTCAAGTATTTGATTAACTTGATCGTGCCATATCTTCTTCGGGCGTCCTCGACTTCTTCTTCCACTCACTTTTACGTCATATATTATTTTCACATACCTTTTTTCGTTCATTTGCTCTACATACTCAAATCATCTAAGCGTCTCTTTCTTAAGCCTATTCATTACGCTTACACCAGTCTTAATTTTTTCCGGATATCCGCATGTTTAACATGGTCATACACAGTTTTACCCCACATACGCTGCAAGGATCTCATTTCTACAGCATTCAGTCTAATTCAGTTCTGTTATTCTGACTCTTAACGTGACCCGATTCAAGTATTTGATTCACTTGGTCGTCCTATGTCTTCCTCGGACGTTCCCGACTTCTTTTTCCATTCACTTTCGCATCATATATTATTTTCGCACTCGTTTCTTCGTTCATTCGCTCTACATGCCCAAACCATCTAAGCGTCCCTTTCTTGGTCCTATTCATTACGCTTACATACATCAGCCTTGCATTCTTTCCGAATATCCACATTTTTAAAACGGTCATACATTCTGGTCATAACTGGAATTCAATACAAATATTTTATTCTCCAACATCATCGACATCAAGAATTTCAAGTTTTTAAATATCCATTTAACTTTTTACAAATTAGACGAGACACCATTTTATTTTTGATTGTTCAATAATAATTGATAGAAGTGTTGAACCTCGAGCGAAGCCGGGTTGCAAAACGCAGCTATTACGTTTTACCAGTTCTCCCTTCCTGCACAAAGTTTTAGTTAGAATCCTAAGGCACCTAAATGTATTTTTTCTTATCCGAGGTGTAGGCGTATAGAAAATGGCCAACTAGCTGATAATATTATAAAAATATTATTGTTCTTCTTGTATTCTTTATGGGTCGTATTTGATTCAATTTGGTTTTCATAATTTAGAAATTTTAAGTCGAGATACCAAGAAGACTGTTTTTAGAAAAGAAAAACACTGTCAAACTTACAATAAAATGATTGGTTAAAAAATAAGCGTATTTTTAAATTATCATAAAACACTTTCTAAATTACGAGCCTAAGTTGGCTCCAGTATGTAGGTACCTGCAATGTTTACATTAACCAGGTACTGTGCCTAATAACAAAATTAATAATAACTTCCATATTTATCTACCATCAGGAATTCTAAAAACTAACTAACCATCACGCCGTTTCCCCGCAGGGGTAGGCAAAGACGATGGACCGCCATACAACTGTAGGAACATATTAGGAAAAATAAAGATATGTTGCTATTATAAACAGAAATATAATGATTACACATGTTGTGGAGCTGTAAAAAAGTTTCAAAAAATAATGTAATAAAATATTTCGTTAGTTAGTTCCTCTCTTAAAGTATATGGAGTGGTATCTATCCAAGGCAGTGTAGTTAATTTTCGATGATTTTTACCGGATTCGGCGGACCTGGGCGTGGCTAATACTAAGGCTAGGGTATTTATACATCCATTCCTATCACATATCGACATAATGTTTTTGTTTATTCGTATAACCACTTTTTCACAGTATTGTTATCAACAAAAATATAGCATATAACCTAAAAAACCAATATAAAAAATGTGGGCGGAGTCCCGCGGTTACCCAGGAGCCCAAGATCATCGTGACAGTACATAGAAGCGGTGTATTATATCTGTTGTCTCTTTTTCTCTCATGGTGTACGACGTAAAAACCCGAAGAAAGTGATTTATCGCAAGTTTGTATAGGTTGGGTAAAAATAATTAGTTCTCTCTCCATACATTGTTACTCCAAGGTTCCTCTTTTGGCTGCCTGAACATATCGCTGTGCTAGTTCAATACCATAATAAGTTTGGTTTTTTAAATTGACTTTCGAGTGTCTTTTGATTCCTTATGTTATAAGTAATCAGAAAACACCAATAAGTAAAAAAAAAAAAAGTTTGACTAGTATTGAACTAGTGCAGCGATATATCTTTGCAGATCTAAAATTCGGTTTTTTTACCCTTTTCGTACTATTGCCTTGTTTTTAAAGTAAGTTTAAACAACCTTTGATATCTTAATGTGTACATGGTTTTTCTTACAATTTTGAGTAGATATATCATTTATTAAAAAAATATTAAAATGTAAATTACGGTATATTTTTCCTTCCGGTGAATGTTTGACTGGTGTTTGCTTCGATAGTAAAAAAACGTATCTTGGCGAGATAATTATTTAAATAGTTATAAGCCATTGAATGCCAAATTCATCGCACTATAATTGATATTATCCGTTACAGTAAATTGATCCAAAGATTCGTGCCTTCCATAAAATTCTATCTAATACTTGGAGACGTGAATAGGTAATGCTTAAATGCGTTTACAGTCAATTATTGTGATCCTGTTTCCTCTCGGTTAAGATATCTAGCGAAAGACCTAGAATGGACGGTCTAAGTTAAAACTAGCAAGTAGGTATAATATATTTTTGCTTACTTTTTACCTATTCGTACAGGTATCGCAGTGAATATTGAGTCACACATATGCTTTGCTTGGATACAGCATGTTTCTAACTTGTTATTCGACATTAAAATATAACAAAATCTAATTTACAAAAATTGAAAAATGTTCATTTTAATACGATAAAAAGACACAGCGTTAAAACTTTTCAAATATTCAAATTCAATGATTGTATGTTTTTTTGTCCCTTTCTCGCTAATAACAATATGTAGACGTAAGAAAAACGAAATTCTGTTTTTCAGTGAATTTTGGTAAGGACATCGCTGTCGGAAGTGTGTGTATATATATATATATATATATATATGCCCCAGTACACACAATTCCAAGTTTGTTTCGTATGGATTAATTGCGTGACCTATAATGTTCAGCCAAATATAGGGTGTGTCAAAAAATGTATTTGATTGGGGTTCTAAAATTTTGGTTAGAAGCAATCACATGCAGCAAACACATTTTATTTAATATTTTTTTCGTTTCAAATAGGTGTACATATCATTTTTTGCTATGATCGACAGAAAACAACTACGCTCGGTGTACAATTCAAACGTTGTCATTGAATACGAACTTGCATTACTTTCTTGCGCGATGCGATCATATAACATCGTCTCTTTCTCTCAAAGAAAGCTTTCATGTGCATAATGTGCGTAAAGGTAATATTTCACAAAAAAGGCGCTATATAAATTAGCCAAGTATTATTATTATTTATTAACATGTTAAAACAACAAAAAATCGACTGTATTAACTACGTTTCTGAATAACATCATAATGTTTGAACTATGTGTTTTGAATTCAAATACATTGCACTAGAAAAATTAAATACATACATTTAAATAACTGAATGGCCTATAACTACGTATCTCTAATTCCCGGATTGCCCTAGTTTCAACACTCTTTGTATCTTATTTTTAAAATAATCTAAAATATGGCAATTTGTCTTCAAAGGTAAAGTTTTAAATATTTCGAAAATTTCAGGCTAACTTTAGCCATAGTTTTTTTAAGCTTTGTTAACCTTTTCGGACATGAAAGTCTAAATCAACCGTAAGATACAAAGGGGTGACGTATTTGCCCCATTTTACCTTGCTTACTAAAGCGTTTTCAGGACATAATCTTAAGGATTTGTTTTTGGTAATACTTAGCGAGAAGAATTTTCATAATATTTCAGTAATCTTTATCTAAGATATCACACAAAATTCTCGTTGAGGGTGAGTTAAGTTTAATGTATATTTTAAAACTTTTTAACTCTTGACAGAAATGACGTTGGAACTCGAAAATAGTCCCGTTCACCTAGGTATTCTAGAGAGTAAAATTCATGGTGCCAAATCTCACCGTTCAAAAGGTTTTTTCCGTTCGAAAATAAAACTTTTCAGTATGAGGATTGATATCTTTGTATTCAGTCAGAAAACAAAAAAGTAGTGTATATTTAAAAACAGTTATTTGAAACCTATTTAATATGTCAAAGTCGCCTTGTACTATCGTGGCTACTTCTGCCGGTGGGGAGGAGTAAATTGCTCCTGAACAAAATCTCTTCGATATCGACATATTCCACATCAGTGAGAAGAGATTCAGAAGTGAAATCTTATTAATTCTTAAAATAACTTCTCTTCATTGACCTGGTCATCACCACAACCAGTTTTTTTTTTTTCTGTAAATATTTCTTATTTTCTTGCATATCTATATGGTACCTTGATTTGTATTTCTTTTACAAATAAATAATCTATTTTTTTATTTGTATTAAATTAATAACAGTTTGTCATGTATAAGAAATTCAATATGTAAATTATTATTATAACTGAAGCGACATCCATGGAATTTCATCTCCCTGGATTCGGCAAATTAAAGAGATCCGTGATAATGGGACGAAACGAATTACTGTGGATGGCTTTACCTACTACCAAAGCGAATTTGGGGTTATGTTGGGGTCATGAATCTTCACAATAGTTTTAGTAGATAACAACGATGTATTTAGATACAGAAATAGTTATCTAATGCAAGTTTGAACTCGTGAAAATCAAGTAAAAACTTCATACAATGAAACCCATATGTACATATTATATCTACCAATGTATGTAGGTAATCATATCTTATAACGAAATATATTGCACTTAGTTTCTCCGGGTAAATTAAAAAAAGAATGAACACCAAATATAATAAAATACAAAATTAGTACCCGCCTACCAATTTGTTGAGATGCAGTCTTCATTGAGAATATCTATCTTTTTCTACCATTAGTTAATATTATATTTTTCAGGTATATGGACTTTTTTATTGAGTTCGAATTTAGAATTATGTCTGGGTATAACAGAGTGGTAGATACTCTAAGTATTTCTAGTAACTTATATTTCTATCTATTTTTGACGTACCATATGAAATTTAAAGCGTTAGACGGAAGTACAGACATTTAAACATTCAAATATTGTAAGAAAATTCAATTTTATGAAATGTAATGGTTATTTATCCATGAAAAATCACGGGATGTACTCGACTTGCCAAGAAAACGTATTTATTCCTCATTTTAATCATTTCAATTAACATCAGTTCCGAATTTGAAAAGTTTACACTCGTACGTACATACGTACATACTCACAAAGGAAATTATTTATGGTTAATTATAATTATTACTTTTTTGCCACATTTATGAAACTTACTTACTTAGAAATAAAATTATATTTTCGATAGCATTCCTTTGGAAAATGAATTATATGAAAAGTTATGGAAGTGCTAACCGAAAGTGAAAATGCATTTTATCAGAAACGGTTTGGTGTCTATCCTATATTACGTTCGTGCGTTAATTACGAAGGAAAACATAACCTCACTTATACGCTTATTAGACGCACGCAAATTATGTAGGGAAGTCAGTATTAATTAAAATTGTATTTATCTATGATCGTGTTATAGAAGCCCACGTATTGTGTTAACAAAAAATACACACGTAACGAATAGTTAATAAGAAAATTTACAAATGTTCAACATCAAGTAAAACATCATATATGTTGAAAAGTTTATTTCTAGTTAATATAAAAAAGGTGAATCAACAAAATTACCACTGAAAGTATAAATTTGTAATTATTTTTAAAAATCATTTTCGTAAAAAAGTGGTAAATACTCTAAGTATCGCCCTGGTGAAAAACCACCATTCAGAATCGAAACGTTGCTTGAAATGACTTTAGCCGTGTTTGGTGACCAGATCTGAATAGCTAGGTACTTCCTCTTCCTAATCTCCTTCCCATCCCCACTGCCTTCAGCCTCACAACATACCCTATTTGGGGATGCCATAACCTCACTGGTTCTAGACGGTTGGGAGCAGTTAAGACTCAATTAATGTGCGGTATTCATTAAAAAAAAAATTATAAAAAGTATTTACTTTATGGTTTGCCATATTTATAAATAAAACAGATAAACTTTGTTTAAAACCACTTTTATTTTTTAATATTATGTCGACCGGTTTCAGAAGCACCCTTTCATCTTCAGGACAATATTAAAATTTTAATATTGTCCTGAAGATGGAAGGGTGCTTCCGAAACCGTTCGAAATAGTATTGAAAAATAAAAGTGGTTTTCAACAAAGTTTATCCGTTCAATTTATTTTTTAAATCGTTCAACTTCACTGACTGATATCGGAAAAGCGTTGATGAAAACTGCAGAAAAGGCTCAACAATAATCTACCTGCATTAAAACACTTTGTATTATATTAAGTATTTTTTTCAACAATCTGAAAGGATGTTGCCTATCGTATGCTGATGATGCGTTGCTGATTTCCAACATAATGGAAGATTCACAATGTTTCGAGTCCAGAATGAACAAAGTATGTATGCAGAATAAATTAATGATGAATTTAAAGTA